>OZ005661.1:158501194-158566194 GCA_963930645.1 Salticus scenicus
GTACTTTTTTTACATAGGAATTTTTGCTAGTGTTCGGACACTTTTGCTACCGACTGTAGATAAAATTGTATATTTTATATAAATAAATAATAATAATTCATAATGCTTTTGCCAGCACTCCTTTTCAGTTTTCTTTATATATATATAGATATATAAGCTTATGAATACAGTGTTAATTTATTTTGAGATTAGTTTAATTATTTAAACAGGAATATAAAAAAAAAAAAAGTAAATCATAAACAGGAAAATAATACAAACTCCTCTTAATGCGAAGATAGGCGCTTTGTCACTCCTATAAGAAGTTTATGAATTTCAAAATAATGATGATAAATAAATGAATAAATAAATAAATAAAAAATTATTAATTTATATTTTTTATTCAATATGCGGTTATTGTTGAAAAATACAGGTGAGAAAATAAAATATATGAAATTTATTATTTTCCGTCAAAATTCGACTAATTTACGCTAGTGTCATAAGAATATTTAATTTCGTAGATTTCCGCGTAATTCTAATCGAATGGACGGGTTTGATGGTCTCAAATTAGACACTATTGATGTTCACTAAAATAGTGAAATTCCTTTATTATCTTGAAAGATTTTCGAAAAACATGGAAAGCAGACTATCTAAAAAAAAATATTTTTCCAGTGATTACAATAAATAAATATCATTTATTCGAAATTCTATTTTGTACTCTGTACGTGGTATTCACATCATAAATAAAATAGTGGATCTGCAGATCAGGAGCCTCAACGTTCTGTTTGCATCACTCATTTCTCAGAAATTCATTTATTTTTGTACCATATTATGAAAAACTAATAAATAATTTAATATGTATATAATGATTAACTTGCTACATAACCAGATATTTTTCTGAGAGGCTACTGCCGACCTCTACCCCTCCCCCCAATTGCTTCTGTCCGCCTATATCTATCTGCATCTATCTGTATCTATATACTCCCTTTTAACTCCCATCGCAATATTTAATCCGAGTAACTCATTAGTACTTGCATCAAACTTCATGCCAAATTATTGCGTAATATATTGGAAATATTTTGCTTAGCTTTGTAAATTAATTATGAATTCCATGTCTACCATTTTCGACAGAAAATATGAATTTAAACATTGAAATAACATACGTTTATTTCATAATGTGTAATGGAATGTAACTATTTTAAAATGCTCTTATAAGAAATGACATTTATTGGCCATAACGGTACAAAGTTCGTTTGTGTGCCTCTGTACACGAGCCAGAGTTATTACATGCAATAATAAAAACTATATAACTAATTTCATTGGAATTCTAAACGTCATTTGGAAGACTATGGAACAGGGCCCGAAATTTCAATTCAGATTACACTCGCCAAAATTTTTTTTTACTCGCCATAAATTAGGGTTGTCAATTTATTTTTATTTTTATTTTTATTTTTTTATTTATTATTATTATTATTATTTTTTTTTTTTACGCATTTTGGGTTTTTTATTTTTCTCAACTGTTTGAATTGCTTTTACAAATATGCCTAAAATTATATGTATTAAAAGTGTGTCGTATATCATCATGTCTCACAATCATCTATCATTAAAATCATTATAATGTATTGTATTTGAGATTTGAAAAAGATTAAAATATCTAATAACATAAATGCAAAGATTCAGAAAATAATAATAATAATAATAATAATAATAAAAGAAGAAATAAACTCTTTGTCAAACAATATCCTGTGAAAATCTTTTTATTTTGAAACATTAAGCTTCCTTATTTACCTATTTATTTATTTTAACTTTTTACATCAGAAATGCTTTTTTTGTCTGTTTTTATTTTTGTAATCAGACGGAATGTCGATGTGTATAGCTTGTTCATTATTGTCATTTAAAATAACCATTTCAGAATAACTTTTTCGATGAAATAGTTGCTCACAAATCAATACAAGCGCAAATCCTTGGCGTTTCAGGGAAAAACTGGTGAACGTGAAAAGTTTTTTGGTAATTATTCAACAAAATAAAAATGGGCAATATCTTTAAAAGGGCTCGGGCTCATTTCCATGCGCCAATATCGGATAGGCAAACTTTCTCGTTTCTCTTCTCTCGGATAGAGGGCGACAGGCAAAGAGGCTCTCTGCTCTGCTCGTCTATTCTCACTCTGCTTGGAGAAATCAGAGTGGGAGAAACGAAACTGCCTAAGAGATTTAAAACTTTTATGCATGTGCTAAGCATTTTTCCTTTCCCAGGCTGGGGCGATCGTCGGACAGCGCACACACAGATTCGGCACTCCGAGAATATGAGGTTATAACATCACAAGATTTTGCCATATTTAAATCTATAAAAAGAATGTTTTCTATCACCGTATCGTGTAAGAATTCTATCTATAACTTGACTAAATTTCCCTCGCCAATGGCGAGCTGGCGAGCGAAATTTCGCGCTTTGCTATAGAATGTCATCAGAGTACTTTTGTGTTGACCAGTAAATATTTTTTTTTGGTCTATACATAGTATTTTCTACATAAAACATGCTTGTCAGCATCTCAATAATGTATGCTAATTTCATTTTGTTCAATGCCGTGTGTCTATGTTAAAACGCGTTTTAACAAAATTCTGGCCATAGTCCGTAATGATAAAAAAAAAATTGGTGTGTCCCTGTATACGACCAATAAACAACACAGACAAAAAAAATCTATATATATGCAGTTATTTCTGTATTGTGCCTAAATATGTGCACCAATTTACAAGAAATTCAGGGTATTATCTATTTTGGTATATACAAATTCTTCCCACACGCCACAATAGTAAGAAAATTTTAGTGTGTGCCTGTATACGAACTACATATGTAATGCATACCTAAAGCTATACAGCTAAATCTGTGTGGCTCATGAACAAGTATACCATGTTTTGACATAAGGAGAATTTTTGCGGCCGCTATCGTGAGACAAACAGACAGACAAACACACAAACAGACAATCTAAACTGACGTTTCGGAAATTAAATAAAGCGATAAATTTCATTTAGTTCAAATACATGTTCATTGAAAACTTTTCATTATTATTATTATTATTATTTATTTTATTTAAGTAATTTTGTTCATTACTGAAACCATGTGTATGGATAGGGCACATAATTTATATTTTCAATAAACGAAGTATAGTTAAATTGGCATTTACAAATTTTGCGAGTTTTTGCTCCTCACATTTTAAGTTATAATACTTTGAAGATTTTGAAAGCTCAACCACTTTGTTCTGGTATGAGTTAGAACAAACTTTATTTTAACTATGATCTGTGTTTGTATATATCACGAGAAGTTGCCATCTGCGTTTGAATATATCTCAAATTTGTCTTAAATATTAAGTGGTACTTACACAACTTTTTTTTTTTAAAACCGAGAATAAGTTGGTTAAAAAAAAAAAAAAAAAAAAAAAAAAAAATGTTTCATTTCCATATAAACCTCCTTGCCCCCTCACCTAGGTATATATAAAATTCATTGTTATTTTAATAACGAGTGATTGATAGTTAAAGTAAAATCGGTAAATGTAATTTTTTTCATAAATTTAAGTGTTTATACAAGATTTCATTAAATTTTATAAGAATAAAAATAATTATTTTATTTCTTCCCCCCCCCTTAAGTATTTGAATATTTTCTACGTATTATTCTATAATACTAAATAAATATCATACCAATTTAATTGGGATAGCTCAAGATATAATGTAAAAGTCATTTATGAATTCATTATTTGATAATAATTATTTTTGTGATTTGCAAATTACAAACATGCCCTTTTTTCGAAGTGATTTTTTTTCCCGGTGTCCTAATTCCAAGTGCCCTTTTTCCTGGGATCCTATGCTACGACAAAACCTCTTGGCGCACTTGAGAATATGATTCATGAGGTCATAAAAGGTGATACTCCCTAGCTTGAGGAAGATCGTAGCAAATGTTTTTAGAAAATACTGGAGCAGGCACTGAGTTGTAACTTGTGAAAGAAATATTGCTATATAATGAACTGCATGTGAGTGGAAAATTGAGTTTGTACCTACACTATTTTAGGTGGAACAAACTATGTAATAAATTTGAGAGGTATTTTTTGGAAAACCTGTATATAGATATATATACAAATAAGATAAAATAATAAATAATAAAATAATAAAATAAGGAAAAATAAGACAAAATAATATAAAATAATATAAAAATCAAGATTTTATTATAAAATGATGCTGGTTTATTTAAAACTAGATGTGGTTGTTTATAATAATTTCGATATTATTATAATGATCGTTAAACTGCGTATAAAAATAAATAAATAAATAAATAAAAATTACTATTAAAAATACACAGTAAAAATACTGTTTGCTTTTATTTAATGAGCAAACTTTTTTTTTTCAGGTATTAATACTACTTTATTTGTAATAATGCGATATTTTGGATTCTCTGGTATTAAGTAAAATAATTAAGAAATGAAAATTATTCCTTAAAGAACCGTGTTTAACGTAATTTCCACGAATTTATTTATTTACTTTATTTTTATTTATTTTTTAATCATTAATTGTATTTAAATGGCTTTAATTTCCGCTAACTGTTTTTATTTTTTTAAGAAAGCAAAACAAATATTTACTCAAACGAGCGATTGAAGATATTTAACATAGAAAAAGCAAGCAGTCTACGAATAACTATAATAAAATATGCACTGGATAAGTAAACATTTACTTACTGCTAACTTATTAAAATGGATGTTTAGTTTTCCGGTAAAAAGCACTAAATTATTAATGTTTTCTATAATTCTAACTTAAAAAAATCAAATATTAAAAGAAGAATTATATTTTTATTTTTATTATTTTTTTTATTTATTTATTTATTTATTTTTTTTTGAGGGAAAAAAAAAAAAAAAAAAAAAAAAACTTAGTCATTCAATAAATATACATAATGTATAAATATAAACATTTCAGAGCAAATATATCTTTAGAAACTAAATATTGTTTTATATAGTTTTCTTTATTTAAAAATATTTTTAGTTTATAATATATTAAAATATTTTTCGAGTTTTCCAGGAAAGTTGGTTGATTGGTTGTACTTAACGTCGCACTAGTACAGTGCAAATGGGTAATCGAGTTTTCAAGGACGTAAAAACCTTTCTAAAGAACAGCTACAAGAAGAAATAAAATCGTTATTAGAAAAGTCAAAACTTTAACCACAGCACAGGCAATGGGAAACATTGATGATTAAGAAATCCGTTCAGCCTTCATTACAGATATTCCATCGAGGTCGTTCGTTCCTAATGAAGAGATTATTTATTGTTTTATCTTCTTTGTAATTCTTTTCGCACCAGTATATACTTAATTACGATCTTAATAGTTTTTATCTCCTTACATAACTTGCACCTGTGGATTGCCGCTTTTGTTTGTTGCACTCGTGCTTAATATGTTTTCTTAAAGCAGGGTTGTAGTTTTTATTCGACCTGAAAAAGAAAAAAAAAATACTGATGTACTTCTTTTACACATTATGGCATTTTTGCAACTATTTTTATTTTCTAATTTCTAACACCAGTAAATAAATATATATATGTATATTACCTAATTCAGTATAACCTTACGGTGAAAATTATCTGAATTTTCATTTAAATGCACTTTAGCTATTATGAAAATTATATATATATATATATATATATATATATATATATATATATATATATATATATAAATCCTATAAGGTAAAGCCAGGAGAGATTGCGTACATAGGGGATCGGAGAGAAAGATTAGAGTGGTCGAATTGGAATTTTAGGTGGTTGTACAATATCAATAGTGAAGTGCCGACTTGAATTTGCATAAATATTGCCTCAGTAGTTTAAAACAAAACGTGGTTATTTTTTCTCGTTCTCAAGAATAAATGCTTGAATTTTATTAACCCTTCCTAAGAATTCCAATGTAATGATAGTAGTACAAAATATTTCTAAAATAAACAATTTCTCTTAACCTACTGACCTAGAGAAACGGTACAAGCCCCAAGATTTCGTCTAAAGGGGAGTAATTATTTAGTAAAACACTGCGCAATCTCTCCTTCAAAAATGGGAGAGTCTGCGCTTTTGCTGTTTAGGAGAGATTGCGCATTTAAAATTCTATACTAACAGATATTTCGCAGTTTATTGGTGATAACAAGACAATGAAGATGAGTTTGTTCAACGCCTGGGACTGTACCAAAACCTAATTTCCATAAGTCATTGGACTAGTTCAAATCACTCAAGACGGCGCTTCACTTATATAGAGACTATCCACAGAAAATAAAATTGAACATTATTAAAGAGTGGCACAATCGAAAAAAGCCACACATTTGATGAGGTTTACCTCTAGAATGCTGCTAGCCTATGAGAAAATTATCGAAATGGTTTTAAATGTTGTTGTATATCTATTTAGCTTTGCAATACTTTCAAGTATGATGCTCAAGTTTTGTGTAGCTGTCGGCTGTTTAAAAAGAAGAGATAAAACTAAATGCAAGCAAAAAATATCAGCCTACCTAATCTTCTTTTTAAGGAATGTAATCGTCTAAATTTCAATAAAATAAAATAAATGTAAAGGATTTTAAAGACTAAAGGGTATTAGAACATAAAGGATGTTTTGGCGGAAGATTTTGAGGGGGAAAAAAAACTTTAATAAATAGTAAATGGTGAGAGTATTCTGCGCTTAAAAATGGGGGTTTTTTTCACATGGAAATGCCTGTTTAATACGGATACACCGTCTCGAGCAGGTTCACTTCTGACAGGTGGTTGCACAATAACTTCACATGTACAATAATATGTGCATTGATTATGGATATAGAGAGATTCGGTCAGCAAACAAGAAAACATTCTAGCTTAAAAGGTAATGTGCTAATTTTAAGTTAAACGTGTTAACTAGTAACTTAATATTAGTTTCTGGTCCTGTTCATTATCTAATGTTATTCTTTTTTCTGTTTCTTTGATATTTTTTTTTTCTTTAAATAATTTTGTGTAGTTCTTTTTAAATTATTTTTAACTTTCTGATTTTTTTTTTTTTTTTTTTTTTAAATTATTGAATTGAAGTATCCACACCCACTGCAAAAATATCTGTAAACAAATACCTTACAACAATGTCATTTAAGTGAATTATTATTCATAATGTAATTGTAATTAAGCGCAATCTGTCCTACCCATGTGCGCGCAAAATAGCTCTATTTGTTTTATTACATCTGTTGGTTTAAAATACAACAGAGCAACAATATAGCAATTAAAATGCATATAAGAAGAATCAATTAAAAGTTATGTACCAAAAGTTTAGCAAAAAATTGGTATTTGGATTTTTTTATATCATTTTGTTGAATTGTGCGCAAACTCTCCTAGCTTTACCTTATATTATTGAGAAACTATATAGCAATGTTTCAGATTAAAAAATACATAAGTTCCTAAAACATATATAAGTTTTGATCTTCCATAAGGTTTTCGCATCAATAAATCATGCGTAATATATATCAAGGAACGCGGTAGCGTTCCGCCCCGCCAAGCTAAAACAAACATTAAGAGAAATACAAATAAAATTTACAAAGTAGGAAGTCATTGGTGAACGCTACAAGTGTATATTATGTCGACATAGCATCACGTACTTTTCGACTACCTGTATATCAGCTCACTGATCCCCAAGACATATGATTTTTTGCACAGACCTTAAGCATACCCTTAAGACAAAACGTACAAATTTGTATGTCGCTCCGATTTAGGGGGCCTGAGTTATATAACTTTGAAAATCCGAAATTTCCCTGTTACTTTCTTCTTCTTCTGGTAATTGTTAACACAAAAACTTTTGACAGCGATTGAGCCTAGAGTTCTGCAGCTAATGAGCTGAAAATTTGCATGGACATTCCTTCTGACCCGTACCAGTGCCTTTTGCAATCAAAAATATTTTTTTGGTCGGGTTACTACTGCCTACGGCAGCGTTACCAGTACACATCTTGCAATCGCTTTTTAACTAATTTCCCGACTAGCTAGACATTTGAAACTTTTAGGATAGCTCAGAACACGGTGACAATACACTTTTAACACTTTTAGTCAACTGTTTCAGGTGCCTACTGCCTTCGACAGCGTTTATATGATTCGACAGAAAATTTATTTAACTAATTTCCCGACTAGGTAGACATTTGAAATTTTCAGAATAGTTCAGAACACGGTGAAAATGTATTTTTATAATACTTTTAGCGAACTGTTTCTGGTTACTGCTGCCTTCGGCATCTTTACCAGTACACATTTTACAATCGCTTTTTAACTAACTTCCAGAGGAGCTAGAAATTTGAAACTTTCAGGATAGCTCCGAACACGGTCACAATACATTTTTTAACACTTTTAGTCAATTGTTTCAGGTCCCTACTGTTTTTGGCAGCGTTTATATGATTCGACAGAAAATTTATTTCCCGACTAGCTAGACATTTGAAACTTTCAGAATAGTTCAGAAAACGGTGAAAATGCATTTTTTTTTTTTATCTTTTTAGCCAACTGTTTCGGGTTCCTGCTGCCATCGGCAGCGTTACCAGCTAAAAGTTTGCAATCGATTTTTAACTAACTTTCCGACTAGCTAGGCATTTGAAACTTTTAGGATAGCTCAGAACATGGTGACAATACATTTTTTAACACTTTCAGTCAACTGTTTCAGGTCCCTACTGCCTTTGGCAGCGTTTATATAATTCGACAGAAAATATATTTAACTAACTTCCCGACTAGCTAGACATTTGAAATTATTATTATTTTATTTTTATGTTATTATTATATTTATTATTATTTTTATTATTATTTTATTATTATGTTAGACATTTATTTTATTATTATGTTACTATTTTTTTTATTCCATATCTCATTAAAATAAAAACATACTCTGACAACTTCTATATATAGAGAGAGAGAACTGTTTCGGGTTACTGCTGCCTTCGGCAGCTTTACCAGTACACATTTTACAATCGCTTTTTAACAAACTTCCAGACCAGCTAGACATTTGAAACATTCAGGATAGCTCAAAGCTCGGTGACAATACATTTTTTAACACTTTTAGTCAACTGTTTCTGGTCCCTACTCGGTGACAATACATTTTTAACAGTGAACAACATTTAATTCAAAGAATAATAAAGAGAAGTATGGTAATTTTTTTACTAAAAACGTCAAGCAGAAGTCAGATTAAAATATTTTATAATTAACAATAATTTTTAATAGCTAATAAATGTAGGAATAAAAGAAAATGTTTTAAATTAATTCTTTTATATTAGTTTTAGTATGTTCCAACTTATTTTGACATGCTTATTTATTTGCGAAAATATATATTTTTCGCTTTCTCATATATTTGGCAAATTTACAAAAGAATTCCAAATCAAAGAATTAAAGCGTAAAAAAGAAAAAGAAAATGCAACAACATTTGATAATTTTTTTTCGCCATTTATTCTTTAAAAATTCACGTCTAAACCATTTGTGGTGCTGCAGAAAGTGATTTATATTTATTGGGCTAAAGAAAAAAAATAATTTTAAGGATTTGGATAAAATCCAGAATCTTTTAAGGATTTATTTCAAAATTATTTTCCTTAGGTTATCTCGTATTTAGGAGAAGAAAAAAGAAAATGTATTAGAGATGTAGGTAAGGCTTTGGTTTATAAATAAGATTTTGATTTTAATATTTCATTACACATTTTTGAAAACTGGGTATTATATCAATTTTTAAGTTCAAAAGTGACACCCAATATCACATATAAATGTTACAACAGATTAAGTCTTTTACACTGCATCTGTTGTACTGTTGAAGTGAAAGTACACTATAAAAAATATATCCTATTTGCTGCCAGAAATTTTCAATAATTACAAAAAATACGTTCTGACAACGTAATTTTTTCGTAAATTACGCGTATTTTCTCAAATTACAGAGAATTTCTGGCAGAAAACAGGACATTTTTTTTACAGTGTAGTTTTACAGGCAAAGGTAAAACAAAGAAGCTGTTCATTAACTTTTAGTAAGATCAGCATTGGAGACAAACTTACGACTTGGCGACTCAATTTGGCGAAAAATGCTAGTTTAGAGACACCCGAAAAATGTCAATTTATTTCGCTTTATGGGAGATATATTTGTAAATCATTTTTTAATAGTTTTGTACTTCACAAATAATAATAAAATAGGCATTAACTATTGAGAGGCTAGAATAATAATTTCTATGGAATATGGTATTATTTAAGTTACGATTTATAGTATTACGTTAAACTTTCAGATACTTTAAGGGCTACAAATGGAAATTACTGGAATTCCATTTTACATCTGCGTTAAACGTTTTAACCCTTTCCAAAAATGCTTAACTGCGATTTTCAATTCTTTAGTTTTTCTGTCTTTCTATTCTTCTGGTTGTCCGTAGTTACGCAGAGAATGTACTTTGATGGTTATAGCATGCAACATGTATGTACATTTGGAAAGTGTTAAGAGTCTGTATTAACTGTATGATTTTTCATTCTTGTTTAAATCCTAATTTCGGAATGCCAACTTCACGCACCCGAACAAAAGTCAATTTTCTGGGTATATAGCATAATAATAGCTAGGAAAAAAATAAGTAATTGCTGGACAAACATAATGAAATTATGTAAATCTGTGACATAATTTTTATAGAGATTCGACATGGGATTGATATTTCAAAAATGAGGTCAAGGATTATACACATATGTATAAATATATTATTATTATTTATAGTGGTATCGTGGGTAGTGAAAAGAAAATAATATTATGCCAGATGTTATAGCAAAAATGGGAAAATTTTAGAAGCAAGTTATTTGAAATGCAGGTTATTTGATTATAGGATGGAAGTTATTGGAAAAACACGTACTGTAAAATCAATAACGTAACATAAAATTTATACCATGAATTATTTAATACAATTTCCTATTATGGGATATAAATATGGTAAAAGAGGGAATAAACCAGTAATTGAATAATTTTTTCCTGTTTGAAAATGTAAAATTATATATAACACGTGAATTTTGAAATTTAATTGTTTTCTCAAAAAGGTTCCATATTTTTAAGGAAGGAAAAACATTGTAAACAAAACCAACAACAACAAGAAAAAAACTTTACTGCTGTTTCTATTACAATTATGCTTTATCAATTTGTTAGGAGTAGTGGCTAAAAAAAAAAAAAAAAAAAAAAAAAAAAAAAAAAAAAAAAAACTCAATTTTTCAAAATAATGTTTCGAAGAAAATGTTTCAAAATAATGATTACTTTAGATTTTTTTACTTTCTTTAAACCATATCTATTGTAGAAAAATTAATCTTTTCCGGTCAAGTTTTCGAAACAGAATTTTTGTTATAGTTGCACGTTTTGAGGTTTGGTCTGAATGCGTGTATTTGTGTCTGTTATCAACGTATCTCAAGAATAATTAGTGACCGAAAACCTAAACTCAAAATTCTGCATCTGTGTTATATATTGATCTACATTAAACTTTTCTGTCAGATGAATCAAAGGATTCGTATACATGGCCATCCAAGATCATTCAAATACATTATGTCTAAGGGCAAAATTTTTGAAAGTACAGTATAACATGTATTGGCATTGTATTCAAACAAAAATGAATGAACATATTTTTGATATGCATAAAAGGATGTTTTGCGTAGATATTAGTATATAAATCATTCATAAATTGTTTACAGGACTATCCAAAGTATTTGGATATATTGATGTCATATGTGAAAATTGCTGGAAGTTTAATTCCTATAAGGCTAACAAGGAAACATTAAAAAAGTGTCGTCTTAAACAAATATTGAAAACAAATATATATATATGATTCAACTCTTCATAAAACGCCAGAAAGTGATAAAAAAATATCGGCTGAAATCAATTACAGCGACCACAAAAAATTATCAAAATTAAGCCTTTTTGGCGATTTAGCGCTGTTAGGCGATAAGTTTGCTAGCACCGAGGTTGCTGTGTACGAACAGAACCGTGTTTTGCTTCTCCTCCAAGAACTCAAAATCATACGCCTAACAGTGTAAAATCGCCAAATATGCTTAATTTTGATATTTTTCTGTAGTCGCTGTAATTCATTTCAGCCGATATTTTTTTCACTTGCTGGTGTTTTATGAAGAGTAGAATCACATATATTTTTTGAAGATGACACCTTTTGAATGTTTCCTTGTAAATGCAACTTCAAGAACACAATGTGATGCGGATATAGTTTATATACAATATACAGATCTACGCAAAATTATGCGAAACGATCTTTTCTGTTGAAAGTAATTGACGGAAGTACATTGCCATATTTTCCATGTCGATGAACAAAGCTCACACAGGAGGAAAAATTAATTTTTCATACCCATACTGTAAACAATGTAATTTTTGAACATCGTTCTTCAACTCGGTTTTTTTCTTATAGCTTATTATTTTTTTAAAATAAATGTAAGCACTATAAATGAACAGGTGTTTGGGGCTGCAGTAGCCTACCTTACACAGAATTGTATGTGAAATAAATTTGTTCCTAAATTTATTTAACATTATTTTTAAAGATTAAAATTTGTTATCTTATGGATCTTATGTCTTAATCTGTAATGTGCATTTACAGTATTGAAATGCAAAGAAAGTCATGTGAGTGGTACTCCAGATTATTTAATTTACAAGACTTTGAAAGCTATATTTTATACAGAGATTTTTATTTTTTGCTTTTAAATAGTACATTTAACTTTCTTATGTATATTTTTAAATCATTTAAATTTACCTCAAATATATTAAATTAGAAAATTTCAATAAACATTTGTTAAATAAATAAATTTGGGAAAATTATATTTTCTGAATAAGGAATACAAAAACTTTAGAGAAAATGAAAATAAAGGTTTAGAAAAATTTCTTCTATATTTTAATTAAACATAAATATTTATAAAATAAAAATGACGGAAATGAATGAGATAATATAATTATTATAATTATTATTATTTATGAAGATTAATAAAGATAATTGTTTGCACCAAAATATAAAGGTATGAATCGTATTTCCTAATGAACTTTTTGATTTTTTAAATCATATTAAAAATACTGTTATTTTTATACACGGCATTATTTTCGTTTATACCTTAATTAAATTTCAAAGCACATGTTACCAGCAAAAAGTGACGCAGTTTTGTTAACCTAATAAAATATACATTTTGTAATTATTTTATTTCCTAAAATATTAATCATAAGCATTATTAAAAATTCTGCTGACAGTTTAATTAAATGAAAAAAAGAAATGATGATGAAAAGTTTAATAAAATGTTTTATAAACATGCGCTTTATAAACTCAAATTTACGTTTAATATATGAGATGTTTATGAAATCAATTTTGACATAATATTCTATACAAAACTGTTTGCTTAGTTTACAAATTTCTATCTCCTTTCTAATGTATTTTGCGGCTAAATAAATTAAAATTGCATTTGGAGTGATGCATTATCGGTTGAGTTTTATTTCTCAATTTTAATGCTTTAAAAATTTTAAAAACTTAATTTTTTTTCTTTTTTTTTTTTTTTTTTTTTTTTTAGAAAATACTGCAAATAAAGTTATAAGATATCTTTTCTTTCTTTTTCTTTCTTTTCTTTTCTTTTCTTTTTTCTTTTCTTTTCTATTTTTTTCTTTTTTTTTTCTTTTTTTTTCATCAGAAAACACACGTCTACAACCAAAAATCTGCACAAGAGTTGCGCATTGTTATGTTTTATAATCTTGTACATAATTTGCAGATTTATATTCATTAAATACGAAACTAATAGTAAATAATAACGAAAAATCATGGGATTTGTATAGTTCACTAACACATTCCAAATCTACGCACTCACTTCACCATTTACTTGCAATGTACGTCGCCTACGTAATAACACAGCAGACAGAGAGAATGATAGTAAGTCACATAAAGAGATTAATTTACTTCTTGGTCGTTGTTAAACATTGTAGAAAATTACTATTTTGATAAAAAAATACATTTTTAAGACACGTACAAAAAAGATAAATTTAATTAAAATCATTAACCCTTTTTCTACTGACGGTACTTTAAAGTACCATTACTTTAAAAAGAGTATAAAATCGAATTTATAGAAGAAATGTCAAAGATATTTATAAGAAGGGAACAGATGTACCTTCCTTTAATCTCACTACAAAGCATTAGACGATACATAGAGCCATTTTTATTCCATAAAGGATTTTATGGAGTGCACTTGCTGTTTTTGCTTGATATTTTTCACGATCTTCATGTGTGTTATAATTAATTCTTAAATTATTTCAAGAATATCCCACTAATCTCAGAAAAAAATATGAGGAACATAAAGAGTGAATATTTCTCTACACTTTTCTCATGTCGAAATAGTTTTTTCAACCACTATGTACCAGTGGTACACTAAAGTACGACCTCACAAAATTCTCATTAATTATTATGATGAGGTGATATGCATAATTTTTAACATATATATCTTTAAATAATGCGTTTTACTAACGAAAAATGTATTTTTCAAACACAATTTTTGTCTGTATCATAATGCAGTAGATAAAGGGTTAAAATTACAAAAATTCATGTTGTGAAAGATTTTCGCCCTGCTTATCGGGGCATCATTAAGACAAATTCAAGCCATGTTTAATAACAAGGGCAGCAAAAGTTCAATTATATACCAATAAAACATATGGCAGTTACAATTTGAAGTTCTAAATCTTTCTTCTTTTCTGTAATGAATTTATTGATTTTAAACATTGTGTTTCTCGTAAATTCAATATACTTATCCCTTTCAATTCTCCTTTAACTATGAAACCCTTCGCGTGCCATTTACCTCGACGAAACTTGGGTCCAAGTGTTATGAGTCGCGGGGAAACAAGCCAGACTGATGCTCGAGAACGAGTCAAAATACGAGCCGAAGCGTAAATGCCTGTGTTATAGCAAATTAAATAAATCTTGATAACGTACCCAGAGAAATAATTAAGAATGGATTCAAAAGACTTTTTGTATATTAGCATTCAGAAATATTGTTGAATTTAAAAGGTATGATTTAAAAATTGCTTGTATGTACAAATATGTGAAATCTACACTTCTATGATAATTTTTTTTAAAGGTATAATTTGTATATCTGTTTTGTAAAACACATTCTAAAATTTCAAAATTGTTTTTAGTATAGTGCACATTATAATTTGGATCACACTTATTTTATCTTTATATCTTAATTAACAAATAAATAATGCATCTTCATATAACACATCCAATTGTTCATTATTATTATTGTCATGAATATTTACATTTCTTTATCGCGTACATTAAATGAAGTACAGTGAAACTTTCTTTTTGTTTCATAGAAGAAAAAAAAAATGAAAATTACTTTTGTTTACGTTCAAATAGTTTGGAAATCTGTATCAAAACAATAAATCTAGAATTTTAATACATGCTATTTGGAATGCATATAATGTTTGGGCATTCCATTAAATTCGTACAAACTGGTGTTTTATGAAACACACACACACACACATATATATATATATATATTTACTTCCTGTATGTATTTAAAATTTCTTAATCTTCCAAATTTTATTTTATTTTTAATTCTTAAAAGGATAAATTAAAATATAATATCATGTGTTTGTCTGTGATTTGCTTTTCAAGCTGTACTGCATTTATGAGTAAAATTGAAATTTAATTTTGTAAATTGCTTTTATTATTATCATTATTATTATTATTGATTTACACATTCATTTGAATGTAGAAAAATACTAAGAAATTGTTGCCACTAATACAGCCAAAAAGTTAAGTTTAAATTTAAAATATGTATATAATATTTTAATATAAAAAATATCTCTTTTGTTAAACCTATTATTTTCGGATTTCTGTATTAAAAAAAAAAAAAAAAAAAAAAAAAAAAAATCTTTTTCATTTTTATTCAACATCCTTTAATGGATATTCATTTCATAAACAAAGAATATTATTCGCAGCTTAATTCAGAATTGATAAAAATAAAATAAATTAAATTAAAAAAATAATAACAATAAAATAAATATTTGTCTGTGATTTCTCCATTCTTAAAATGAAATAATATATATGTATATTTCAATTTTTCTTTCATTTAAAAGAATGAATTTCTTTCATGCCTCTAGCTAGTCTGATAATTTCTTAGAAATATTAAAAGCTCTAAGAAATTGCTCAGAAATGTTTAAACTTTGCATTTTTCTTGAAAAAATGAAAATGTTGTAATTATTTCAAAGTAACTTTTCTTAAGTAGTTTTTTGAATAAATTTTATTCTTCTCTTAAAATCTCTTTTACTTGAGGGTATTAAGCATTTATAAAACTTTCATTTATTATTGTGAATATACCAAAATGCATCTCATATATATATATATATATATATATATATATAGTAATACAATAATAAAATATAATAATATCAGTGCAAAATTTTATGAAATTCAAAGATGATTCAACCTCAGCATTAAAACAATTATTCAGATCATAATCGCAGACCACTCATATCAAATCAGAAAAGAATTAATAATACCAAGAAACTTAATAAATAAATGATAAAAGTAGTTCAAAATGATCATTAAATTGCAAAACACTGAATGAATTGTAATACATCGAATAAGAATTGAAATATTGTTATAAAATAATAATAATAATACAACATAAAATGCGCAGATAGCAGCTATAAAATGATGTATTTTGAAATTTTTTGAAAAGTAAAAATTGCTTAAGTAATAGCAAAAATTGTGCAAACACATAGTGAATTAAAAATATTAATATTAATGAAAAGCTTCATATATATATACATATATATACATGTATTCATATTTAACTTCTTTTTAAAGTACATTTTAATATGTTATTCATCGCTATTACATAAGTATTTTATGGAATAAATGTAAATATATAAAAGATGAAAATAAATGGATATTCTAAATTAATTTTTGGGAAGTCAATTAACTCTTTTCTTACAGAAGTACTTAAAATAACTACAATCTCAAATTGTAAGAAACTTATTGAAAAAAATTATCGTGATATATATCACAGTAAGTTAAATAATAAATAAACTGTTAGTTAATTAATAAATAAACTCAAAAATATTTTACCTTAGTTGTCATGCCCCCTTTTTTGAAAGTTATTGTATTTGATTTTTTTTCGAAATTCTTTTTTTTATTTTCTTGTGAAAATATTCTGAAAATAAATACGTTGAGTGATAAATATCATGTGTCTTAAATGCATATCAGAAAAGTTTGTAAAACCTAAAGACTCTTTGATAGTGAGTATTAACTAATATATAATGTTTTAGAAGTTAAATTCTCTTTTATTGAATTTAATGCTTATATATTATAATAATATAGTAATAAATATTGTTGTTATTGATCTTCTTATTTGTTGGTAGGGAAAAAAAAGAAACATATTTATGTGTCTTAAATTTGAAATTCACAAATACCGGCCGATTTCTCTGGAACCAGCATCGATATAAATTAAATTTGTAGTAAATAAATTGTTTTACAGGCCTTATTTTATTTTAAATAATCTTGTCACTCACACGATGTCATTTTTCTAATCCCAACTTTATTTTAAATTAATATAAATGAGTATTGCATAGGATTTATAGTTTCATTTTAGCAAATACAATTCACCAAATAAATATGCTAATATATAAGAATTAATCTTGCAGCAGTATCATATGCTTGAAGGAAAAAAAAATCAGAGTGGCAACAATATTCATTTAAAGAACATCATTTTGTAAAACTAGTTACAGGATTATCCACCAAGAGAAGCTCATATGCTGCAGTATCATATGCTTGAAGGAAAAAAAAATCAGAGTGGCAACAATACTCATTTAAAAAACATCATTTTGTAAAACTAGTTATAGGATTATCCACCAAGAGAGGCTAACAGCTAAATACAATATATTTTATTGTGGGAATCAAGTCAATCCACGTAACAATAATATCACACAAGTATAATAATATCACGCAAGGGAGGAGTGAAAAATGAATGGACATTCTGCAAGATCTATACAGAAATAAATGCACATGCTTTACACTTTAAGGTATTCAAATTTTTTTGGATACTTACTGGAAACAGTGTCATTTAATGGCCTTAAAGAAAAAAAGTGTATGGATTGAATTCCGTAAGACATGTCAAATTGACCTTATACATTTTGCTTGGGAATAAGTCAGAGCAAGGATTCTGTTACTGAAAATTTCCTCAAGTAAATCCAACACTGTAATTGGGTACTTTATTTCCTTATTCATGATCCATTTAATATGCACGCTATAATAAGAAATGATTGGATATCTGTACTGATAAGTATAAAGAATTTTAAGTCCAAAAATGTCGATTTTGAGTTAAGTACATAGTCAGACAAAGAAAAAAATTCTCTATCGATTGGTATAAAGGATTTAAGTCTATGTCATTTAGTCTTTGAGAAAATCCATTGGTAAAAAAGGTTCAAGTCAGAAATTTAGCATTCATGTATGGTATAAAATATTAAATTCAATTCTTTCCCGTTATTAAATGAAGGTTGACAATCACTGAATGGTATAAAGGATATACGTTAACGAAATCCTTTTTTCCTAATCGATTCTTCTGATTTGTTTTTAGTGAGTTTAACTTTATCTTTCCTCTCCTGAAAAATCAAGAATATGGACTTAAACCCTTTATACTTATCAGCTTATACTTTATGCATATAATGTTGAAAAGAACATCAATATAACGAGATATTTTGCACACACACACACAAAAAAAAAAAAAAAAAAAAAAAAAAAAAACGGCTGTAGGATCCCATTTTAAGAAAGCACAGACCAAACGGGAAGTCTTTAAGACTTTAAGATATTTTTACAGAAATATAAATGTTTTCCGTAACCCAATTTATTGCTTGGTTAAATACTAAATCCTCCAAATAAAAGTGAAATTCATCGGTAAACCATATTTAAATGGTATCCAAAGTACTTTCATCAATCGGTTAGTGTAATTTATTTGAGAAAATTTCTCATTGTCGGAAATCTGCATTTGAAAAGCCGTATGACGCCCAATTTTGTATGGAATCAATTGCAGGACTTTTGTATAAGTCTGTATATGGTGAAACGAGGTAATCCAGTTTCCACATTGACTCTTTTGAATGAATTCCTTGAACTATATTTAAAAATTTCTTCAAATGCTTACACATATTTTTAAGTTTAGGTCGCTCCCTGCAACGCTCTATGATGAATATTGTAAGTTAATATTGGAAACCGATGTATTTATATTTCCACATATACGTATCACATGATTCATTTTTATTTGTATTTCTGTCTCAAAACTATGTCCATTCAGAAATAACTTGTGATATTTTTTTATCACACATATTACTATATTACTGAGATATCTTTATTTATTATTTTTTGGTAAATATTTTTATTTGGCTATTTTTTTTTCTTTTACAGAAATGTCGGAAAAATTAATTCCGATATTTATTATTTTTGGGTAAATAATTTTCTTTGGCTTATAGTATTATTTTTACTGCAATGTCGGAGACATTAACACTGACAATTTTAGGTTCCTTAATCTATTGCTTTTATCAGAAGCAGTTTATTTCTTGCACAATGATTTGGCCCCTCATAACGTTGTTGCAAAGGGAATGTATTTTAAAATTGTTCTCCTATTTTTGAAATGAAATTTGAATAATCTTCATCTGATCTATTTCTGATTTTTATATTTGAATTTTTACCCTTGTTACGCATAGTTTTAAGTCATCATATTAAGGAGCATAGTAAGGTTTCGTACCGGTTACGTCTTTTTTAAATAATGCGTAATATTAATTCAATTATTAATTTGTACTTCAGTGAAATTTTCATCCAGGGAATTTTAATAATCTGTAGGAGCTTGAGGTTATTTATTTTTTATTATTTCTATTTCAGTAAATATATTTATACTTCATGAGTCATCTAGAGAGGTAGTCCCATTTCTTCCCTTAATAAAGCATTTCAATTAAAGTGTTCTGTCAAATTTTAAAGTTGTTTATATCTTCTGTTCATTTATCACACAACAGGTATGGAGAGGAATGCGGAAGGCGCTAAAAACATAATCCCACACTGGCGCCTATCCTCACAAGATTATTTCTTGCTATACCGCAATCGAAATTTTTTTTTCATATTTTATAAAATATACATTTTTATTTTCTGCACTATACTATTGCTATTATATGTATATATATATATATATATGTGTGTGTGTGTGTGTGTGTGTGTGTGTGTAAATATATATTGGGAAATTGTTTACTGGCATTAGTTCCATTTAAAAATTTCCCGCTTTAGTATGCTTGATTTAAAATAATAATTAGTTCATACGCATACACCTTAATTTACAGTATTCCGATAGGTGTGGAAATAAAACATGTATTGTAAAACAACTGTACGACTTACGTTACTTGTTACTATATGTATTATTTTCTGTTTTTGAAAATTGTGCGATCAGAAGACATATAACTTACTTAACAAATTGGACAGTTAACAATTTTCCTATAAAAGGAAACTCCTGTAAAACATATAAAAGAGAGTTACATAGCGAGGTTAAAAGAAAACTTTAGACTGTTTTTGAAACACCCATTTTCGAGATCTATAACTGATCCTACTAATTTGGACGGTTGTCAATTTTACTTTAGTAGCCAAGTAATACATCGTAAAGGAACTTAAGTGGAAAGTTTAAAGAAAACCGTTAGAAACGTTTCTTAGATATCGACATTCGGACAAGCTGAGGATGTTTACTAAAACTTCACAAACTTATTTACTCAACTTAAACTAACAATTGCATAAAAAGGGACATATAAATGGGAGTACATAGGGCGAGTTTGTTAAAAATCTCTAGAGGCATTTTCAAAGGTACGCACTTCCAAGACCTAAAATAAACCTACATTTACAAGATGTCCATGAAGTTTTTTGAACTATACATACGAAAGTACATCTAAAACCATGCTTATATAGAAACTTAGAAGGAAATAATTAGAGCTATTTTTGAGATACAGATTTAAGGCCACTTACGGTTTTCAATGACGTACTTCAGGTTTTCGAATCTTCACCAAAATTTGACATAATCATCTGCATAATAGACCAGTCTTAATTTTAAAAAATCTTTGCTCTATTTTTAGTAGTTTTGGAGATTCGATAGTCAGAAGATCCCCTCCCCCCTCCACACACACTCGTGTACGTATACACAGGCGTACACGCAAACTGTTTATTTGCTGAAAAACAATTTTTGGGACTCAGTAGACCGTAAACATGTAAATCAGGCAAAAACTCGTTAACGGATTTTTGACCGAATACAATACTACAGTAGACGGGTAATGGGAAAAAAAAAAAAAAAAGAAAAAAAAAAACAGTAATCTACGCAATGATCATAAAAAAGGGAATGATATTAAAATCATGACCAAAAATACTTATTTAGAATTTGTTCTATTCCAGGAATGATATTATACGGTGAGTTTTATTTGTTTTTATTTGTTTAATAAAAAACAAACGCAATTATTAATAGGCAGAAATAAGTGAAAGTAATATATTTCATTTCTTTAAATAATTTCTAAAACACCAATAAAAAATGAATAAATAACGTGATATGGAATAATTTCTGTATTTTTTTTTAATCATTAAAAAAAAAAAAAAAAAAAAAAAAAAAAAAAAAAAAAAAAATCAGACTTTTCTATTCTAATCTTTTGACATTCAGATAAAACTTTAAAAGGAATTTGCTGTAACTGGGCTGAGTTAAAATTATGCAATACTTCTTAAATGTATTTTCATTTTTTTTTGTTTTTTTTTTTGTTTTTTTTTTTTTGTTTCATATTATAAGGTCAATGCAAAATATTTAAAAATATTAATAAATTTAGCAAAAGAGGTAAATGAATGTAATCATTAGTACTTTAGTGTTTATTATAAGCTATTATTTGAAGACTTGCATCAAAAAATTATTCTGTAGGGTATTTGATGAAATTATTCCGATAATTTTATATATTTGTGGTATTATATGAAAACTATTTTTGACTATTTTTAAGGATTCTTTAATTTAGTTAGTTTTAATCAAATAATTATAAATATTATATATGGATAAGGAATTTTGTATTATAATTATTGTTTTATATTTAATTTTATGAAATGTTTTAAGATACTTCAATATGAGATATATTATTGCAAATATATTGCATATTATAAATAATAAATTCATCTTTCGATGTTATTTTTAGCGAATGCGAGCTTTTTGCAAAATATAAAAATAAATAAATTTTAAAAAAAGAAAAAGAGAGAGAGAGAAAGAAAAAAAAAATTAAAGAAGAAAAAAAAAAAATATATATATATATATATATATATATATATTCGATTGCATTTTTCTGAACTTTATTACTATTATTATTATTATTATTATTATTTTGAAGTTTTTATTTTAATTATTTTTATCTTTTGCTTAATATACTTTAATTTACATTTTATTTTTAAGGGACGATGGTGGATAATGCTAAATAATGAAATTCAAACCTCTCTTCAATTACATTTTAAATAAATCGCAACATTATCAGTTTAAATTTTGTGTTTCCATTTCTATTGTATTGAAGATATGAATAACGCATTATTATTTTCTTCAACATTTTTAAACAAAATGACACACAAAGTATAATCATCTACCAGAAATTATCAAAAATTTTATATATTTCATTTTTTGTAGGGATACATGTATTTAACGATGATGCAGTACATATTTTCTCTCAAGTATATTTTCCTTTTGAATAATGTAAAGAGGCATTCAAAATATCGTTTAAATAAGTTCGCAAAAATAAAAACATATAAATAACTCAAAGTTTTTCTAAACAAATCTTGATTTATTTTAATTAACGAAGAATTATTTTATAATCTCTATATATAAAAGAACACTTCCTGAGGGGGTGATCTATCAACGCCCAGACCAAACCCCTGGACCTAGAAGCATGAAATTTCGTGACAATGTTCTTTCTATGGCGTAGGCATCCACTAAGAAGCGATTTTACAAAATTCGCCCCCCAAGGGGGGGAGGGGGGCAAAACGTGATTTCACAAAATCCTTCATATCTCAAACAAAAAAACAGATATCCGTAAAATTTTTGCTTTAAAATATATCTAATACAAATGTCTAAAAACTAAATTCTGGAATTTTGAAAATTCGGTCCCAAGGGGGGGGGGTGGGGTGGGAGTGGGGGGGCAAAACGTGATTTCACATGCGTAAAACGTGATTTCGCATAATCCTATATATCTCAAACAAAAAAATAGATATACGTGAATTTTTTGCTCTAAAATATAGCTAACACAAATGTCTAAAAACAATTTCTGGAATTTTCAAAATTCGGTCCCCAAGGGGGGCAGGGGGGGGGGCAAAACGTGATTTCACATGCGTAAAACGTGATTTCGCATTATCCTATATATCTCAAACAAAAAAATAGATATACATGAAATTTTTGCACTAAAATATAGCTAATGCAAATATCTGAAAACCAATTTCTGGAATTTTAGAAATTCAGCCCCCAGGTGGGGCAGCAGGGGGGGGGGCGGGGGGCTATGGGGCAAAAACAAATAGAAATACAGTTAGGGCGTTCAAAATTGATACAGATAGGTTTTAGAGGCCTGCAAGTCAAACGAGGATATTTTCGATTATGTAAGGTTATTAGGACGGGAAGGAAGGGGGGTAGGGAGAGGGGGGGGCAAAAAATAAAAATAGAGTTATATCGTTCGAAATTGGTATATAGAGGTTTTCGATACCTACAAATCGATTGCGGATATTTTCAAAGTTGTAAAATTATTAGGAGGGGCGGGAAGGGGGGGCTATGGGGCAAAAACAAATAGAAATGCAGTTAGGCCGTTAAAAATTTTTACAGATAGGTTTTCGAGGCCTGCAAGTCGAATGGGGATATTTTCGAAAGTGTAAAGTTATTAGGAGGGCCGGGAAGGTGGGGGGGGAGAGGGGGCAAAAAAACTAAAATAGAGTTAGATCATTCAAAATTGGTACATAGATGTTTTCGATACCTACAAATCGATTGCGGATATTTTCGAATTTTTAAATTATTGGGAGGGGCGGGATGGGGGGGCGGAGGGGCCAAAAAATAAAAATAGAGATAGATAGTTCAAAACTGGTGCATAGTGGTTTTTGATACCTACAAATCGATTGCGGATATTTTCGAATTTGTAAAATTATTAGGATAGACGGGATGGGGGGGGGCGAAGGGGGGAAATAATAGAAATAAGAGTTAGAGCATTTTGGAATTTTTTTCCGACGGAAGTGAGAACCCGGTGCGACATTTTTCCTAATCAGATTTTGTTTCTCTTTTCTTTTCACATGATAAAAATGAATGCAATTTTGAGAATTCAGTAATTAGAGTGATTCATTTAAAAATAGGGAGCAGCGAAGCGGGCGTTGCCTGCTAGTAATAAATATAAAAACAATGTTAACAATTTTAAACATGTTAAAGTAAGACAAAAATTTAATATATTCGGAAATAACTTCATGAGCGCGTGAAAAAACTGCAATTAAAAAAAAAATAATCTGGTGTGTCATTCACACGACTTTCTCTTTACCTGAAATTTAATACTATAAATATAGTTTGGAGACTAAGAGGTAAGATTACGGGTACTGTTATGTAAAATTATGTTAAACAATTCAAATTAGGCTTCGGAAGAGTTTTATATGATAATTAATTCTGTGTGAGGGGGCTGCCGCCAACTCAACCCCCCGTTTCATTATGCATCTAGATTTATATAAAATTTAATTCGGTTATTAAAAAATAATTCTGTTTTTAAAAGTGTTTATATTTTAATAAGATATTTAAAAAATATCTTATTAAAATATTTTATTAAAATTATTATTTAAAAAAATTATCTTTTATGATAATGCAGACGATTTCCATATTAGAGAAGTAGTATAACACTAAATATCCAAACAAAATTCCATTTTATTCTCAATATTAAAAATAAATAAATAAATAAAAGAAAATACGATTTTTTTTTCTAAGTTTTTTTTTTTTTTTTTCGTTAAAAGTGAAAAAAATCGATAACTTTGTCTTAAATTATCGCAGATCGATGGTTCAACCATTCGTTTTAAAGGTATTGGCGAGCTCTTTTGAAAGATACCCATCATGGAGTAAATTTGAGGGGGGGGGGAGGCGAGGCTCCTACATACACAAAATTATTTTCCCAGTTGACTATCTCTATTACAATATATATATATTCGTTTCATTTGGTTTAGTGCAGTCTATAGACATTAAACTCTACTTGCCTGCAATTTCCGCCATAGACGTAATGTATTAGAATTCTCTTGATTGTCCCTGTACACGAACCATTACCTTGATCTTAACGAAAAGCTTACTGTAGCATCTATATATGATACACATTTAGAATACCAAGTTTGAACTTTCTGCCATAATTTGTTTTTGAGATATGCTGATAACAGACACACACACACACACACACAGACACACAGACCATTTGCTAAAAACATGATTTTCGTATTCAGGGGACCTCAAAACGTGTAAATATAACAAAATCTCGCGTTCGAAAATTTGACCCAAAAACAAACCTTTCTCTACCTTATGGGTAAGAGAAAGTAAAAACGGGGAAAGGAAGAAAGAAAGAACAATTTTTATGTCAAATGCATCCTCCAGAGGAATTTAAAACCGAAATTGTTATAAAGCATAATATGTGTATAAATATATGCATTCTGAATTTAAACATTATTATTATGATTATTGTTGTTGTTGTTGTTGTTGTTAGAAAGGAAAAAAATTTAAAAACATAGTGTAAATTCAATCTTTATGGTAAATTAATATAGCTTATAAATGACATGTTAGCAAGAAATATCTACACATGTACCTTTTTGGTAAAACAGAATTAGTGCAATTCACAACTTGCATCTCAGGGAAAGTCAACAAATATAAGAAATGGTTTGGAAATTTGAAAACTTTTAACAGTATTCTCCTGTCGGGTCCATGGATATATATTTACCTTTAACTCAACAATATATCGTTTGTATCCAAATATCGGATTCTCTGCCATAGGAATGGATTTCAGCTGATAAAATTAAAGAGGATATCCACGAAGACCACCATCTAACGCCAAAAGCACAAGCTCTTAAACGTACTAAAATTATTATTTTCTTGTCGAATACAAAAGAAATTTCGAATGATGAGAAATTTTATAACATAAAAGAACTTAGAAATTATAAATCTGCTTACTTAAATTTATATTGAAATTACTTATCGTTTTAATTATTAACAATTAATTTATTTAAATATTTATGTAGATTTTGTAATTCAAATTAGTCAATCATTGCGGCATACAGTTAGTGTCCAAGGGGAATTTTTTTCTCTTATATACATACGTATAAAAATCACTATTGTGTAAGTTCAAGAACTATCCAAAATAATCCAGCTGCAGTATTATTGTCATTAACTTTATTCAATTTTAAAACATTTTTATTAAAATTTAAATTCTTTAAAAATCAGTATTAAGAGGTCGGGTACCTTTAAAACGATATTATACATATATATATATATATATATATATATATATATATATATGAAGACTAACTTTCTTTAAAATAATTTAAAAAATAATTAATTTTAAATCTTGTAAATTTTAACAGATGTTATGAAAAGTTTTATCTTAATATTCTACATTTTTTATATAATTTTCTTTTCATGAAAATGTCAGAGCGAATTTTTTGTCGATGCATAATCTTACGCGCACAAAATCTCCGTGATGGACAGCCAGAATTTAATCAAAGTTTAATCTTTTTTACATGAGATATATATCTATAAAATGACGTGCAGTTGGCTTATTAACATTACAATTTTTGTAATTTTAGACAAAATTATCCCAAAAATATGAATACATTTTTAAATATATATATATATATATATATATATATATATATTAAGAATGAAAATTTCTAGGAAAATTCCATTTCGTCATTTTGGTTATAGAATAATTTTCCATGTGCACAATTACATTTAGGTTCATGTGATGCAATTCTGCGCGCAAGGTTTGAATAGACAAAAAATGAGTTTTGACATTTCCGAGAAGAAGTAAATAAAATTAATATATATAAGTATTTCAGCAGCTGTAATACAGAGATAAACTTTTTCTTTACATTTGTTAAAAATAACAAGTTTTAAAAATATTTATTTTTCAAGTAGTTGTAAAAAAGAATCCTGATAAATTTATATTAATATTTCTATCGTTAAAAGCTGCCTGATAGCTTAAAAAATACCAAATCGTCTGCGAAACCTTTTTCTATACTCTTTCAAATTTACTTTTTAACTTTTAGGACTCACTATGTGATTTGAGAAATGGATTTTTTTTTTTTTTTTTTTTATCTCGCATAGCTCAAAAAGAATATTTGTGACTGCCATAACGTCTAGGTAAAATCTTCCAACTTTAATCTTGACGCAAACTCTCCTTTTAGCTATGATTTTACAAGATTTTTTGTGATGCGTATAGGAGCATATTCCTGTATGTGTGTATGTATGTGAATGAACACTATAGCGTCTAAATGCTTTGTTCGAATGAGTTGAATGTTATGTATATTATAGGTCTCCGTAGCACAAAATGTGCAGATTTTAGTGAATCTTGTAGTTTGAAAAGAACTTGTAGTTTTTTTATAGGGACACAAAGAAATACTCTTTACCATTAAGGTCTAGGCGCTGAAATTAAATAAACTACGATAGTATCTTAATACCTTATTCAAATGAAATGAAAATATATACACGTATTATAGGTCACTGTCGTACGAACTGTATATATATATATATTTAATCTAGCGCTTGTAGTTCTTTTATAGGAACGCAACAATAAACTTTTTATCACTATGGCCTATGGACTGAATCTATATTTAAATTGAGACAGCATTTGAAAGTCTTATGCGAATATGCTGAAAATTTATATACATGCTATAGTCACCATTGCATGAACTGTATTGATTTTGGTTAATCTAGAACTTATAGATTTTTACAGGAACAGAACGAAAAATACTTTATCATTATGGCCTATTGGCTAAAATAATTTAAAGTGCGATAGCGTCTAAAAGCCGTATTAAAACGAACTGAAAATGTAAATACATGTTTTAGGTCACCATCGAACAAAATGCGCTGTAAATAGAAGCGTCTTAAATTCAGACAGAAATGTGCCTGAAATGCCAATTCAGACACATAAATGCCTGAAATACTTACGCACGCAAAATTTCAGACGCATGTGCTGTTTTAAATTAAGACACGTAAGTGTCTTTTTATAAATGAGCTGAGATAAGTGTCTGAATAAATTTCATGTGTCTGAAATTAAGACATATTACAGTTTAGACACATAAAATGTCAGACATTTTACAATTTAGGCACTTAAAAATTATTACAAATTTCAGACACTTAGAAATTCAGACATTTGTATTACTTAACAAATTTTCCATATGGAATCTACTTTAAGCAGCATGCATGTCCTGTTTAAACTTTTTTTTAACAAATAAATTTGATATTATTTTATATAATATAAGTAGTTAACATATTTAAAATACTTAGACGAGGAACTTATTCTGTAAAAAAAAAAAAAAAAAAAATGTTAATTTTTAATTAAAGTTCTCACGTGTAATAAAACAAAAAAATATTAAGATAAACGAAGCATGTAACTTGTAGCTAAGAAAGCGAATTCGTAACTAAACCAATCTTAAACAATTTGTGCATAATTGATTTTTTTTCCCCGCGTTTCCCTACACTTCAAAATGTGAAAGAGCAATTTTTTTGGTTTCATGTACATACTTTGTTTTCTTGCAAATACCAGTTAAAAAAAAAAAAAAAAAAAAAAAAAAAAAAATCGTTTAAAATCCATAGTCTACTATATTTTCATATTTATTACGAATTTTTAAAAAAAACTCTAAGCTTCTACACATGAAATTTAAGATTCTTAAATATGTATTAAGCTTTACTTCTTATTTTGCTTCTTATGAACAGTTTGATTGCAAAGACATAAAACGTTTTAAACGACATAAAATTTGTTTTACGGACACTAGAATATATTTCATTATACAAGCAACATACCGCGAGAGTACAGATGGCTTGATTGGGAAGACGCTCGACTTTCACTCCGATGATTGTCAGTTCGATTCCCGGCGCGGGCAACGGGGAATATTTTTGTAAAAATTATTAATGCTTTTTTTTATGCTCTAGGAGATTCTAAAATCTATTTTTCACAAATAAACAGTATAAAACACACCCTTTTGTTTATTTATTTATGAAAAATATTCACTGTAGACAGGATCAAAGATGGCGGAATTTCAGACACTTCGAGTTTGAAACGATGTGCCTTTTAAGATACTTCAATTATCTGAAATAATTAAGACACTTTTTAGCATCTTAAAATTGAACACCCATTTTAGACACAATTGTGTCTGAATTTCAGACACTTGTATTTACAGTGTGTATAGATTTTAGTGATTATATCCCTTGTAGATTCTTTTACAGGAACAAAACAAAAAATCCTTATTATTACGGTCTACGGGTTGAAGTTATTTAAAGTGTGAGAGCGTGTAATTGCTTTTTTGGTTTGGGCGGAAAGTGCATAAACATGTTATAAGTGACCGTTGCGCAAACTGTATAGATTTTGGTAAATCTAGCAGTTATAATTTTTTTCAGGGACACAAAGAAAAAAAAAATATTTATCATTATAGTATGGGTTCAAATTAGTTTTTACAATTTTTACAGATCTTTATGTTTTTTGGTTTGCTGAAACCGAAAATGAAGTCAGTTTTTCTCTATCACGTATAGAATTTTGTCAATAGAAATGCCTGCCTACATAATTTCTTCCATTACTCTTCCACCAATATAATTATATGGTAAGTTTTATAGTAATTTTTCATGATTAATTAATTATGGATACCTATTGTTGTAATAGCGCAGCACTAGTGCGACTTAAAACCATACTAACCAACCAACCAACCTATTGTTGTGATGGTATGTGTAAGAAATTGAGTTAGTAAGCACCCTTTATTGGTTAAAATCTATACACGATACTGAAAAATGGGTTGCATTTTTGGTTTCAGCACATCAAAAAACATAAAGTTCAGCTAAAATCATCAAATCAGATTTTGTCAACTTTAGTTTTGTAGGCCTGTGTAATATTAAACACTTTACTCAATTGAGCTGCTTGATTTCAGACTACTGTTATTTTAGTTTATTTAAATGACCGTTAAAAACTTGATGTTCAGAATGTTGAGTGGAGTCACTCCATGTATTTTCTTTTAGCATGCAACGGATTGAACTTTATACCTAACTTGCAACTTTGAACTTTAAACTTTGAACTTTCAAATTTTGAACCTTGAACATTGAACTTTATACCCTATTTGCAACTTTATACCTAATATGGTATAAAGTTGTTTTTTAAATATGTATGTTAAAAATTGTTCATTGCTTATGAACTCCTTGCTCAGTATTTGTAGTTCATTTTTCATTTTTGATTATACTTCATGACTATCCCAATTGCGTAATTCCAGAGAAGTACGATTTGGTATGCACAGTCAGTGCTTTATTAATGCACATCAGCTGTTCCTGAACTTCGAATTTTTACTATTTTGAAATTTGTTTGTTATTCAATTTAAATATTTAAATAAAATTTAAGATATTTAAAAAGGTATATTCTCTTTCTTTTCTCTTATTCTTTTAGTACGAAAATTTTTACGAAATGTTTTTATAAAAATTTATAATTACATGAAAATTGGAATTTTAAAAAACATATATAACAGAAATTTTATAATTTATTTGCAGCATAGATACTAAAAACAATGTATAACTTTAGTACAACTAATTCAAAACATCTTTATTAAAAATATCCAATTAGTTGAAAAATTACTTCTTGGATAAACTAATTGGATATTTTTAACAAAGACGTTTTGAATTAGTTGTACTAAAGTTATGCATTGTTTATAGTATCTATGCTACAAATAAATCATTTTATGCAATGTAATTTACCTAAAAATTAATAATTTTATACTTATTAAAAAAAACAAAAATGTAATAAATTCTTGTTTTTGTTTGAAAAAACAAAAACGTATCATGTTTATTTAATATTCTATTTATTTTGATGATAAATAGATTCAATATATTTTGCAATCTCTCTTTCAAAAAGTCTTTCTTTTTTTAACATTTAAGAAAATCTTACTTTTAAACTTAATACATTCATATATACATATTTTAACATCAGTCACTTATAAAAATTACGTATTTCATTTACAGTTTATAAAAATCTGAAAAATAGACATATATATATATTTCTAAAATTTTTGTTAAGGATACCTTATATGCAAATTGAATAAAAATGCATAGAAGAAACTATGATAAAGCATTCTTTAAAGCTATTCAACTTCCTCAATAAATTGAGGAAACTGCACATTTACTTTTCATTTATATTGCGTTTTATTTCTTGTTAAAAGTAAACCGTCTTTTTTAATGGTTGAGATTGATACTGAAATAGGAATTTTAAGGAAACATTTGAAAACTAAAATATAAAATTTGCTTCTGAGAAAGTCTTATTTTTCTTTATTTTTTGAAGCTTACGAGTAGTTATGTTTTTACAAGATAAGGGTACCAACCTTACGCAAAACCCCCAACCTGGAGGACCAGGGTGTCTCTCTTAGTCTGGCACCTATCCTTTGACCTGTCCGGCTTGGGAGGCCCTACCAGTAGCTAAGCTAGGCATAGCTCTCCGGGTCATTGGTGCACGCAAGCCCCACCACTACGACAAAGTGGAAACACCATCGGGGGGAATTTTCTTTATTAATGGATATTTATATCCATTTTTCTTTATTAATGGATATAATTTTGAAGTGAATTATTCATTTATTCATCGCATAATATCAAATTTTCAATAAATATTTCGTCTATGTTCATAAATAGAACAAACTATCTATTTAGAAAAAAGGGTTCTGTGTAACAATGCCGAAAAAAAAAAACATTTTATATACTAGAGACATACAAGGATCCAAGGCTACACAAGATTTTTTTTTCAAACATTATTTTTTTTTTTTTTTTTTTTTTTTTACAGATTCGTGTTTAAGAGAAACAATTTCCTTTAACAATTGCATTGAATTTCACAGTTTGGTAAAGTGGTGCACATGACGCTGCATTTTTGTATTCTCTTAAAAACTGTAAAACCACGAAAAAGCTTGCTGCGAATTCAAGACTGTTGTGAACTTTAAAAAACATTAATTTTCAGACAGTCAAAATATTACAAAATATTTGTTTCGTTATTTCAAATAATCTAGTAGAGGAACAGTCAGGGATAAGATCTCGGCTTAGGCATGATTCTTACGTAGCGCAAAATATTTCCTTCTAGTTTCAAATCAAACATTTTTCTTGATAATTTTGTTAAGGGATTATTAATTTTGTTAAGCATTTTGCTTTATATATATATATATCATTGTACAGTATAAGAGCCCGGGAGCTAAAATATATTGTTCGGCAATCAAAAAATATCTCCGTCCGAAAAAATATGAGCACGACAAATTCGAAATCTTGGAATTTAAAATAATCAGAGGTTACGTCATAGATGATAACTCGCCTCCACACCTCTAGCTTTTGGTTGAACAAATGCAATATTAGTAGAGGAAAAATATACATTTACTTAACAGAATTCTTTTCAAAATTTCCATGTTATCAGACATTTATTTGATATTAAAAATCAAGCTAATGGTTCCCTACACATAACATAGTTGAATAAATAAATAAATAAAAACAACAATATCGATTTTAACTTTTCCCCTTGTATTCGGTTTTTTATATAAAAGTAGGGGTTTTCTTATGCTGAGTTTGCGATATGTGAGTCCACTGGAATTTCTGGGATGCATATGCGATATCTCACCCCAAAAAAATATTTGAATTCATGAAATTTTCAAATAAAGCTCTTAGAGTAAGATATATTAACTTAGACAATTCTTCTGATAGTTTTAAATTTAAAGCCTATCCTCATTTATTGACGTTAAGTGTTCTAGCGAGAAAACTTCGAGATAAAAAAACTTTGAGATAACAGATTAATTTCCTATTATACGTTGACAAAGATCTTGAAAGCGAAGTATTATAATACATACTATTATTCAACTTGATTTAAGTTAGTATACCTGTGCAAAAAGGAAGTATATGTGCGACGAATGAAAAATCATAAAATGATTATCCAAATTATGAAATAATAATTAATAGCAGGGACATGAAACTTTCAGGGATCGTTTAGAGTAACGCTATAAACTGTCATTAAAAAGCAGAAATCCTTCCAAGAAACCACAAAAAATATACGTGCCATTTTATTAGCTATCCTCATTTATTGACGTTAAGTGTTCTAGCGAGAAAACTTCGAGATAAAAAAACTTTGAGATAACAGATTAATTTCCTATTATACGTTGACAAAGATCTTGAAAGCGAAGTATTATAATACATACTATTATTCAACTTGATTTAAGTTAGTATACCTGTGCAAAAAGCAAATATATGTGCGACGAATGAAAAATCATAAAATGATTATCCAAATTATGAAATAATAATTAATAGCAGGGACATGAAACTTTCAGGGATCGTTTAGAGTAACGCTATAAACTGTCATTAAAAAGCAGAAATCCTTCCAAGAAACCACAAAAAATATACGTGCCATTTTATTAGCTGTCCTCAAATGAGGACACTGGGCGCTAACGGGTTAATGAACCCCAGACAAGATCCTGCAGAGTCCTACCCTTATGAAGCTTCATTTGATAGATTTTTTTAGGTAGCAAATCCTGCAAATTAACGTTCTTAGAGAAACGTCTGTACCATCGAGATACATCAAATATTTATTCAGTTTAGACCTCAGAATTGAACAAAATCAACATTATTGACAATCTAAAAAAAGTTATACATATTTTAAAGCATATTATTTTCTTTCCACACCTTTCTGGGGAGAAAAGGGAGAATTTTTATTAGGAAAAATATGAGTTCATATTACGTCCCATCTAGAAAATATCTTTACTTACTCTGCCAAGATATTTACTTACGCAATTTCGATAGTCTTTTTAGTTTATCGCCAAGCTGACAAGGAAAAAAAATCACCAAGGGGATTCTATGGCAAATATAAGCTTTAAAAAATTAATACAGTAACCGATGCTAGGGAATGAAACACGGTTAATGCATCCCTTTACAATGAAGAATGGATTAAAATAAGTCCTATCGTACTAAACTGAATTCTGTTTGGTGCAGAATTTTATGTCTATTATCTAGAAAAACAAAGGTTGGTTTAGATTTTTTCATTACTCTTTATTTATTTGTTCTATCACCTAATTAAAAAAAAAAAAACGCGCTTTAAAATACAAAGTAACATTTCCTCATTTCCTCCCATTTTTGTCTTGCATAGTACTAAGGTTCGTATCCTCTAAACTTGAAACTTATGACAGGAATATTTTTATAGTGTGTATCATTATCATTAATTTAAAAAAATATATACATATATTAAAAAGGCAAAGTTGCATTTTTTTTTTTTTGAAATATCAAATAAATTTGTTTCATAAATATTACGGCCGATTATTTCCGCAAGTTAACAAAGGGAAACGTAGCGTGGACGAGAGGGCCCCGGTATTAATGTCGCCCTCGCTTTATTACATCCATGTGTGCAACTTTTAGTTTAAACAGTGTTTATATTATGCTTTTAAGATTAAGACACTAATATCAAAGAAGAAGAAGAAGAACAGAGTCGCATGCCATTTTTTTAATTTAGGAATAATTTATTCACTATGACTTCTTATGATTTCATATAGCACATATATTAAAAAAAAAAAGAAAATAATAAATAAACACTGCAAAATTAAATATATTTAATAATTTCAAGTGTTAGAAACTAATAAGATTTTTTTTTTTTTTGTAATCGTAAAAATCTTTTTGTTAAAAAAATAGAACCGACTCCAAATAACGTCACTTTTTCTGAATAGAAACTTCTAGATTTCACAAAATGTGTTGAATGGGTCTTGATGATATACTTGATGATACTCTTCAACTTTGTAATTCACTTTTTTCTCTAGAACCGTTTTCGAGATAGGAACACTAACTCCACTATTTTCCACAAGGTGGCGCTGCAAGCGGTTTAACCTTGTACTGCATGGCCACTTTGCTATACCTACATACCATTTTTATCACTAAAACTGCAGCCGTTTAGCAGTTAAAAGAGTTGGGACTGATTTTTTTGGGCACCCTGTATTTTCTTTAGATCGTAAAGATATTACAATGGGACCTATTTCAGACCAAGACTTTTTCAACAAAACAAAAAGTATCAAAATCGGACCATCCGTTCAGAAGTTATGAGCTAACAAACATAAAAAAAACATACGGTTTGAATTGAGAACCTTCCTTCTTTTTTTGAAGTCGGTTAAAAATAAGCATCTATTTTAGACATATTTTTCTTTGAATTTGAGATACTTGTTCTACAGCGTATATATTTAGACTAATGAAATTTGTAAGCTGTAAGGATATTTTTCTTTATTCTTTGAAACAAATAATATATATTAAGAAACAAAAATTAAAAATATATTTTTGAATATAAATTTTCTGTATTAAATGAAAATTCAAGACTATTTCTTTTCGTTTAGAGAAATCGCTTATAAAAATTATTTCTTTCTCGTTTGCTTTAAAACTTACAGTTACATTCAATTAAGCATTATTAAATATGTTTACAGGCATTCAGTATATTTATTCAGGTAATTACAGAAATGCACTTTCATTATTTACTACTAAATTTAAAAAGTAGCTTAAAGATTTTGAAATTAAAGTGCACAATAGATATATTTTTTTAGAATATATTTTTATTTTATTTGAAAAAAAAATAATTAAATTAATATTTTTCTCTGATGCTTTTCACGGTTTAGAAATCCTTATTTAATTATCGGGATATTTAATTACTACTTTAATTTAAATCAAATATAATTTGCATTTTTATTATTTTATTCTTTTCAATTCGTTTAAATTATTTATTTTGTTCATAATAATTTGTTAAAATTAATCATTTTGGGAAGGTTTTTGAATATATTTAAATAAGAACAATTAACTATAAAATTTTCATTTTTTTAAGAACAATTATTATTTATAAGGAAAAATTAAATCCATGAGGAAATTTCATTTCATTTGTAACGCAATTTCTATAGATAACTAAAACTTTCCCTTAAAAAAATATCGGGTTTTGATTACTAAGACGAAGTAATTTTTATTAATTTTTAAGCTATATATTCTTATATATAATTTACGATTAAATAATAAACATATACATTTTTTCTTTTGGAAAATGGTAATGTGTTTTGATAAAATTTATCTGATCTGAAAATGTAACTTACACTGTAAATAAAAATTATGTATAATTTTTAATACGTTAAACTTTCCTTAAGAAAATTTTAATGAAAATAAATGTATTCGTGAAAAAAATCACTCAGCTGAAGTTATAATTAAACCCTTGGGGTGCTCTTCAAAGTATGAAGGCTTAGTGGTTCCCGAGTACCATAATTAACAACAAATCCAAAACCTGTAAGGAATTAATTTAATGATTAGTGGATCAGTAATAAAATAAGTTAGCTATAATATCTACAACTGAGTTGCTTTCATAAAGGAAAATAGTGTTTGTTTAATTTTAATAGAAAGGAGTAGAAGGCGATTTTTACCAACTATGTGAAAAATACCAGAGCCGGGCATCTAACCCCGGGCCTTCCGCTTAACGCGGCTCTGGTATTTTCACATAGTTGGTAAAAATCAACCTTCTACTCCTTTCTATTCAAATTAATTTCCAGATTGATGAATAAAATCTCTGAAAAGTGTTTGTTTAGTTAAAAAAAATAAAAATTTAAATTACAAACCTGCATTTACTTTCTCCTTTTAGCTCATTTTTTTCCTTTCATACGGTTTGGCATGAAATACACAAACAGCTGACACTTATGTCAAAAAACTTCATTGCAAGTTTCATTAACGGCTTAAAGTAATTATACAACTTTTCTAGTTATTTATTTGTTGATGCTTTGTTTCGAAATATTTTGATTGTTTTCAATTGAATGCATGTCCTGCCAATTTCACACTGTTAAAAAAAAAAAAAAAAAAAAAAAAAAAAATGTAAGTTCACGGTATTTTACCGTATAATTTTAAGGGAAATGACAGTTTCATTATCTCAACGGTTATAATCCGTAAATTAATGTTTTAAAAGCATAATTTAGGAATTGACCGTATAATTTTACTGGAAATGACCGTTTTCCTAGCTAAATGGTCGTAGCCCATAAATTGATGTTCTGAAAGTATAATTTTGGAATTTTTATGAGAAAAAGTCGTTAATCTACGCAAATTGCTCTTACCTCCAACCAAACCATTTTCTTACGGGCAAATCCCTTCAAATGCTCTCATTTCAGTGACGTCATAAGAGAACGCTTCCATTTTCAAACTTAAACTATGGTTGTTATTTATACTGGTTGAATGCGTTTAATTATGCACGCATGACGCATAGAAACATCAATTTGTTTTAATAAGCTATTGTTCTCTTAATTTATTTCAAAGAATTTCCATCTGACTGAAGCTGAATAATTGATGTTGATGAAATTGATTTTCTTTGTGTATTGACACGAAAATATTGAAAAAGAAAGCTAAAATGGTTTCCTGATTCGAAATCGGTTTGTAACAAACAAATTATAACATAATAAATATTTTATCCACTAAACGCATTTTTTTCCCTTTTACATACAACATTCTAATTGCTCTTAACTCTTTATTTTAAGCCTTAGAAAAAGGAAAATTTTAATGTTGTTTCTACAATGCAATTTTTAAAATATGCTAAAATAAAGTTTATTTCAATATGAGATGAATGTGTAATAAGCCACTTGAAGATAAGTCTTGTGATTATTCTGTATGATCTTCACTGTCAAAAAACAAAACTGTTTTATCTGAATATGACCAGCGGATTTGTACATGTATATCATATATAACAGGTTCTGGTTTCGGAATACTGCAGTTTTTCCTCCATTCAATGGAATACAGCTTAAAAAAAATCTTCTGCTATTCTAAAAAGTACAAATACGCCTAACATTTCATAAACACAGTTTGAAATCGGTCCTATAATGAAAACATGTTTGGATGAGTAAGAATTAGGCTGTAGTTATTCCTGCTTTGCACCCACTACAGAAACAATAAAGATCGAAAACCATGAAAAAAAAATTCTTATTAATTGGAGATACAAATTCTCTGTGTCCATATAAAAGATTTATTATTGTTATTCAAAGTTTATTTGGGGTCTCGATTAATTTTCTGAAATTTCACATAGTTTTCAAAAGTTTCATTTTGTTTTTGAAGAAGGGTGAGAAATTCTCACAAATTATTTTCCTCTAATGAGAACCTTGAAATAAGACTACCGCTTTAGTTCTAGTGTTTGCAAATAAAAATGATTTTAAAGAATATATTAGATTTTCTTTCTAAAAAATCAGTATCATATTCTTTATAGAAAAAAAATAAAGGCTTCCGTTTTTCCAATATGATAATTGACTGACTTCTTAATTTTGTCAAAAATAGCAAATTTAGATTTTAAAATAGTCTTAAAAGAAAATATTTTTTATGCATAATTTGAACGTTAACAATATTTAATAGTAAAAATATTCGAGCAACTCAAACTTTAACTTTTAATTTTACGGTCAATACTACTTTTTTACAGGTTGGTATAGTATGTTTCACACAACGTAAAATTACTGGCAATACATAATTCATTGTATTTTTTTTTTTTTTTTTTTTTTTTACGGGCTTTGTTCGGAATCTCTGCTGCCGGGCATTGCCCGTAATTTTACTGAAGATTTTTTAAAAGTACATAGCCATGTATTGCTTGCAGATTTTTCAATTTGTCTTGAAAATTCATGTTAATGTTTTATGTTGGCTATAGATATTATGATTTTAGAAATAAAATTCATACCAATCAAGAACCTTATTTCAAGGCTATGTAAAAATGTATTTGAAATTTCTTTTTCATCAGTGTTCATGATTCTTGTACATATTTCCATATTTTTGTTATATCATATAGCTCTGAATGATGCATGTGTATGATAACATAGTTTTAGATTTTCCTGCAGTCTTCATCCATCATTAATTTTTCGAAGATTTAGTTTTGTTCAAACTTCATTATTAAGGTCTTCAAAATCACCCAGTCAAGGTTAATATTGTTCTTTAAATGCAATATTACTCTATTCATTTTTACTTTATTTTTAGATGATTTTGAAATGCTAAATTCTTTTTTATTGGATTTTATTGTTAAAAAGATGTTTATTATTATTATTAATATTATTATTATTATTATTATTATTATTATTACTGAGATGGTGTCAGGCAGTACATATACATACACGAATTAACGTGAACTTAAACTAACATCGATATAAGCATCTTTGATGTCAAAAATCGCCTAGATTTTTCAAAACTTATTATTTTCCTCTTTATTTTTGTTTATTTATTTATTTATTTTGTATTCATTGACGTTCATATTTAAGGAATTTATGTAGAATATTGCTTTCGTGGTAATGCTTTGTAATGTCACAAAACGTTCTTTTACCACATTTAACAATCATTATACTTTTCTTTGAGACATTTTACTTTGTAAAAGTTTAGCTATTATCAAATATAAACCGCTAGAAATTTGTTTCACAGTTGCTTTATTTCCGAACACTATAAACACTACTTCGGCATACGCTACATTGCCTTTAAAAAAACAATGTTATTTTTTCTATCAGTTTGTTTCGATTTAAAAACAAATATTTATGTGGAAACATTTAAAGTTTACATTAGTTTTGTCAAATGGTTGGTTTATTTTCTCCGATTTAATGATTATTCAAATATATTTTTTCATTTAAAGAAAAATATTTTATGGTTAGTTAAACAATCAACAAACTAAAAAATATATATTTGTGATGTATTTTAAACCTATTTCAATATTTCGAAAAGTTCTATTTCATATTTTAAATATTATTTATAGTTATTTGATTTCCTTAAGATTCATTTAACATTCTGCTAATAATTCTTAATTTCTATATCAATTTTAATTCTGCAATGGGAAAAAATGCACATTCAAGCATATACTCTGACAGACAATGTATGAACATTTTTTTTTTCTACACGAATACCATGACACATATTTGTTGTGAAAAAGTTTTTGTGGCAGTTTTATTGTTAAAAAATTCATAGGGATTACATTTAACTTAACTTCAAATTCCATAATTTTTTAAGCGTGTTTTCAATTTATAATTTAAAAACTTTAAAGTGTTGTTTATGTAAAGTAATTTGTTTGTTCAAATGTTCTTTTAAAAGACCAATGTTTACTTTAACTATTTAATTAATGTAAATTTGTATGTATAATTAGATAAATAAATTTCTGTATGCAACACGTTCTGTTCAAGTAGTATGCATTTAAATTTTAGTAAATTAAATAGCCTGTAATTACGAAATTTAATTCTCTGTCATAGATTTTAACTAATATATTTGCCGTAAATATATGCATATTTTAAGTAAAATGTTTAATAATTTGTTGTTCATTAAAATTGACTTTTTTTAGGACGGAGGATTATTATTATTATTATTATTATTATTATTATTATTATTATTTTTTAAAGACTAGTTTTGTGTAACACTAAAATAAATCAGCAATATCTGTCTTATCGTTACAAATTCAATACCAAATGAAAAGAGCAACTTCTCTGAATCAAAGGGTGCAAAAAGATTTGACACGACAATTAAATTTTTTTAAATTAATTAAGTATGAATTTTAGGTGGAACACACCATTTTAATTCATTTCAGTCATTTTATAAACTACGTGACTCAGTTTTCCAGTCCAAAATGCGATACAAAGTAAATAAAAAATAAAATAAATAAAAAAATAAATAAAAATTATAGATTGAAATTAATTGTCCTTGGCAGAATATTTATTTTTATTTATTTATTATTATTTTTTATATATATACTATTGTGCTGTCTTATACAATTCTTTGAGCTGCGTTCTACACATGAGAAGGATTTCTACTAGTGCTGTTTTCCTTTTTGTAAAAATTACTAAATAATTTACTAACGGAAAATTATAAGTGTCCACATATATATTATATATACATAAAAAAAAGAAACAGCTTTGAAACATTTATAATTCTATATATCAGCTTTATTCTTTTCTTATAGAACAAATATAATAAATGGTTATGTTTCAAACTTATAAGTAGCGTTCGCATGATAGATCTTAATAAATATGCAAATATTCCTTTATTAATACGCGTTTAAAAAATCTGATGTGGGCACCACATGACTTCCTTATACACTTTTAGAAATATACATATTGTTAAAAAACATTGTAATTGGACCCGAAACAGTTGGCTAAAAATATTTTAAAAAATGAATTATCACCGTGTTCTGAGCTTTTCTGAAAGTTAATTAAAAACTGATGCAAGATTTGTACTGATAACGCTGACGAAGGCAGCAGGGACCCGAAAAAATTGGCAAAAAGAAATAAAAAAAATGCATTTTCACCGTGTTCGGAACTATTCTGAAAGTTTCAAATGTCTAGCTAGTCGGGAAGTTAGTTAAATAAATTTTCTGTTGAACCATATAAACGCTGTCGAAGGCAGCAGTCACGTGAAACAATTGGCTAAAAATATTTTAAAAATGCATTGTCACCGTGTTCTGAGTTTTCCCAGAAGTTTTAAATGTCTAGCTAGTCGGGAGGTTAGTTAAAAATCGATTGCAAGATTTGTACTGTTAACGCTGCCGAAGACAGCAGGGATCCAAAACTAGGCTAAAAGTATTTAAAAAATGCATTTTCACCGTGTTCTGTTCTAGTCTGAATGTTTCAAATGTCTAGCTAGTCGAGAAGTTAGTTGAATAAATTTTCTGTTGAATCATATAAACTCTGCTGAAGGCAGCAGGTATTAGAAACAGTTGGCTAAAAGTATTTTTAAAAATGCATTGTCAAATGCCTAGCTTGTCGGGAAGTCAGTTAAATTGCAAGATTTGTCCAAACCGTTTTTGAGTTATTACCGTTTTTTGATACATTTTGGCCATTATGAACCTAAATTTCCAAAATATCTCCAAAACGGAAAATCATACCAAGTCCAAAAAGGGAGTTGCACAACTAGTTGTTATAACAGACATATGTACCAATTCGCAACTTTCTACGTCCAACCGTTTTTGAGTTATGCGACATACTCACACACACACACACAGACACACATACATCCAGACGTCACGAAAAATCGTGTAAAGTCCCTTATATCTCTAAAACGAGAGCTCGTCTTAAGACGACACTTGCAGGTGTACAACTAGACATCATGACAGTCACACGTATAAATTTGCAACATTCAGCGATCATTCGTTTTCGAGCAATGTGAAATGCAAAATCCATTTCGCAAATCGAGATTACTATACTTCCTTATACTTTGTATAAGGAAGTAAAAATGAATGGTGAGAATTAAAAAAAATGCCAAAGAATACTTTAACAAAATGTTTAAAATTGTCGGGAATATGTTCTTAAATTTTTATAACCATTTTTAAAGTTTTTTTTTTTTTTTTTTTTTTTTTTTTTTTTTTACAAATGAATGTGTAAAGAACAACTTTCACTTAAATTGTAAAAGTGCTTTTAGCTTCTTCAGCATAGAAGATTTTGGAATGATTATCGATTGGCGAAAACGAGCAAACATAATGTAATTTTTTTTAACTACTAAGCAACGCATAGAAAATAGCAATTTTTTTATATTATGCTACATTTTATTGCAAAGAAAGGCAATATATTTTTCCTGTAAATTTTTAAAACTTAGAAAAGTTTTTATTTAAACTATTATAAGTTATATTTTCTAATTTTTTTGTTAACTGATTTTTTTTTTAATATATTTCTATTATAAATTAGCATATGAATAAATAATAATAATACTAATAATAAAACTGAATTTTAGACAAATGTGTTTTTAGCTTCAGATGGTTTTATAGGTTTCATTACATTACACATAAATTACATATTTCTTAAAAGACCATAATTCTAAGTAAATGTGGAAATTTTTCGTTACCAGTAATTTTGTAATTCAATAGAAAAAAAAAGTAACAAGGCAATATATTGACACAAAATTAAATGTAACTGTTATTTTGCGCATCATTTTAGAATGACAAAAACATTATGTTCGAACTGAACTTTAATACAGTTCATTGCATAATTAATTCTGGAAGAATATGATCATCACTATGAATTACTTGGAAAACACTAAATACAATGTATTACGGACCTCTTACTGAATTGAGTGGTATGGGGATCGGGGATAAACTGCAAAAAAGATTAGAAATGAGAGGTAAATGAATAAATATGCACTCTAGCTCAAAAGTACGAATGTTTTGTATATAAAACGTAAAACAAACTATTTACAATTAGCACAATTATTCGTAATTTATATATTATAGGATGTAAAAACAATAAGCAAAGAAGTGTACTTATTATAAAGCCGGGTATGCAAATTTATAAACAATATCGCAAGTATGCTAAAATTTTACTATATTCCGGAACATTGTTAATACACTTATATTTTACACACCACTTTATTTTCAGTCTTTTTTTTCCAGAAAATTTCTCTTTAAGAAAAGTGGTGCGAAATAATATTTTTGGCTACTAATAACGTTTTAAAATAAATTAAAATGTTCACATGTCTGGTAGCCGATGTTACTGTACAGAAAAAAAAATACTTCGTTTTATTTACAATTATTTCTTCCTATTTTTCTTCTTTTCTTTTCTTTCCTTTTTTTTTTTTTTTTTTTTTTTCAAAAAAAAAAAAAAAAAAAAAAAGGAATTATTTGTTTCATTGCTTTTTGATGAAATATTTTCTCTTAATCCCGCCCTTTTTCTCAGTCCGCGGATGGTCGGGAAATTACTGTAATAAAGTTACATTATATAACGTTTGCATAAATTATAGTAGTAATTCTGTAAATTTAGATGTCTTGTGCATACTAAAACATCTTTTTTGATGTAAATGAACGTTAATTTAAAATATATTTACGATTACAAAAGTAGTTAGTTGTGTTTAAATTTTTTCCTACTTTATTAACGCCTAGGTCTGATATTGTAAAGTTAATTTATAAATATATTTATATTGATTTAATAATATGATGTATGTTGCTTATATTTTGCAATAATTCTTTTCTCGCCCATTAAGAATTCTAAACATGCATATTTAAATATACACTTTTAATTTGATTATATAAAATTGTTAATGATTTTTAATACAAATCCTACCCGAACGATAATATTGTAGGCCTGTGATACATATTATAAATACTGGTTTAAATATTAATTTTAAAAAATGACTCTACAATAAAAATACTAAACAGTACTTTTTTTTTCAGATTTTAAATTTTTACATAAATGTCATTGTAATTATGAAATTAAAATAAATTTAAACATTGTTGGTGCGATGAATTTAAATTCAAATACTGACTAGAAAATTGATCTTGGAAATACATGAAGAGAAAACAAAATATATTTAATCCCTTGGGTTAAAATAAATATTCGTGAATGACTTATATACCTTCAGAGAATGAAGAAAGAATAAATATTCCTTAAAAAGCATCTCTTGAGGTAACTAAATATTTGCATCATCTTTTGTTATGTCTACGCTTCTTTTATCAACATTGTAAATGGGCGTATTCGAATACAAATGATTCTTCGAGGAATATGGTAATATTTTCTCACAGTGAAATATTGTTGATATATTACCGATGTCAAAATTAATAAAATGTTTCTTTCTACGTTTCATCTTGAAATCATATGAGCGTTAACGTGTATAAAATAACTTCGATTGTAATTTTGAAAATACTGGCAGATACGAAATAAATATTTTTATTGTAAAGAAATACTTGAATAAAAAATGAAATACAATATTAGATTATCAAGCAGTACAATTTGGAAACAAGTGCCGTTTAAAGCCGAAGAAATGTTTAAAAATATGCAAAATAAGGAAAATAATTGTAATCCCTTTATATACATTATTTAAAAAGTATATATATATATGATTTCCACAGTAATATTTCCGTCATTTTTCGCCATTTCTCAGAAGTCATTTTACTGGTAACGTGAATTTTCATAGAGAAAATGGCTACAGTTCGCTATGATTGTGGGATCTTTTATTTATTAGTGATAGAATAAGTAGCTAGAATTGGTAATCTTAACTGTAGTTTATAATAAAATATCAGAAAGCTTTTGCATGTTACAGGTAAATATATATTCGTCTGCATAACAAATGCAAGATCTTTTTTGAGAACATTTTTCTATTTTTTTTAATGTCGCCATTCGAGGATTAGATTTTACAAATGAATTATTTCCAAAAGAAATCATTTGTAACAAGCGATAACTGTTCGGTTCGTATTTTCGAGGTATAATGAAAATTTGCCTCGATTGTAAATGGTTAATTAAAAAATATGTTTATTGTTATGAAAATGAGAGAAGAGGCCAGAGAAGAGGCCTAAGCTTAAATAAAATTCATTTAATGTTTATTTTTTGTAAATAAAATTGCTTAAAAATTTTCGAATAAGGTTAGGCTGACATATTCCTCATAGTTAAAATTTTCATTTACACTTAAGGACTGTGGAAGAAATAAGTGTTACAAATATTTCCCAGTCAAAGACATAAAAGTATAAAACGAACATTCAGCTATGAGAAAATTATAGTTTAAATATAAACACACCTAAATATGTTAACTGAAATATATGAGGAAAAAATGAATTAAATGTGTAAAAAAATAAAAATGAAAATAAAAATAAATATAAAAATAAAAATAAAAACAGCTCTCTATTTCTCAGTATTTGCTTGGTTTATTCTTGTTACAAATCTCACAATTGTATTGGTCATTATCACGGCTATAGAATCCCCTTCACGTTATATTTAAGAGCTTTAATTCACTTGGCTACTTTGCACTCATGACGGCATCGTTAACGCTACTGAAACTTCAATATGCAATTATTATTATTTCTTTGCTGTCATGAACGTTAATTTAAATTACCTTCCCTGTATTTATTGAACGTCGAGATTTTTTTTTTTTTTTAATTTGTAAATATTTAAAACTTAATGGAAGGTAGAAGTGACATGTGAAAGATTATGAAGAATTTTAAAATTGCATTCATGCATTCTTTAATAAAAATAAATGACAAAATAGTTTTATATATTAAACTTTCATCATTTTAAACTTTTCAGTACATGATAACACCGAATCTAGTCATTTGAATAGAATGATTAATAATGCAGCTCTTTGTAATCCTGGCAACAATAGAAGAAGACATGACAGATTATTCTGATTCATAAAAAATCCTTTGCATAGTTATTTTGTTAGCATTAAGTTACGTTGTTGCATAATTTATAATACATAGATTTTTTTTTCTTTTTAATGTTTTACTTGTATTTATTTATTTTTGTATATGTCAATGTTTTTTTCATGTTTTTGATCGCTGCATCCCATAAATATTCAGTTATTCATATTAGAAAACACCCTCAGTGTAAAGCGAGATGTATATTTTAATATTATGAATTTAAGACATCTATTTAAAATAATAATTTCATATTAAAGAAAATGAGCAATTTTAATAACTATTTTTATTATTTTTATTTATATTCTTATGCATAGACATTTAGTTAAAGAACTTGGTTTTTTATCCTATTTCCTAGAGCACCAGAAAATAAATCTTGTCTGAAAATATTATCTTTATCTGACTCGTATTTTTCATTAGTAAATATATGAATTACCATATGAGCTTTAAGGTATCTGCCTGGGTACGGAGCACTTTTTTCTAAAAAAGCACACTATGCATTAAGTAATTATATATGCATTAAGTAATTATATTTTCAGTTCTAAACGGACATAGAATTATGAAAAATAGCAAATATTTCTTTACTTTGCAGAAAAATAGGTGATTTTGTGTAAAAAATGAGCAAAATTTCACGTTTACGCCAAACCTCATATACTCGATAAAAATTAATATAATTCAATATCTATTGAAACACATAATGATATGACCCTTATCTGTGCATTGAACTAAAAGTTAAGAGATATTCTTAAAATTGATTGAAATATGGTAACTAACAGAGAAAAACCCAGAATTTTCCGAAAAAAAATCTGTTTTTTAGAAAATAAACACATGTAAAATCTTTAAAATAGTACATAGAACATATCTTTTAGTTCATTGCGTGACTGGAAATCTGTTATATACTGTAAAGAAATTTCATAGAAATAACTTGAAAACTTTTGGAGAAATCAGGTTTATCGCATACCCAAAAATCGAAAAATATAGTTTTTCAGAAAACGCATTTAAAGATTTTACTTAATGTGTAATTATTTGTTGGAAAAAATAAATAAATACATGGGGTATAATAATAAAAAAAAAAAAAAAAAAAAAAAAAACCCTGAATGATTTAAATTAAAGATAAATGTGAAATCAAGCCTAATTACCAATATTTACCTATTGCCAGCTCTTTCAACTGGCGAGATCGACCGCTTCCTGTCTTTAAGAATCTCACTTCCGGTTTACTTAAATGGCTATAACTTCAGTTCTAATTAGCGTACAAATAAAAGTAAAGGTGTTTTAGAAAGCTAAAAGTCTATTCTTTAAAACCAAATAAAAAACAGAAAATTGATTTTTTTGTCAAAAATGGTCATTTTAACCCAGGCAGATACCTTAAAAGTTTAAACAACGAATGCAGAATACAATGTTCTTAAAATTTAATAAGAAGATGACTTGACTCATTGTCACACTTAAAACATAATTTTTAATTTCACGGACACATTACGATGATACACAGCACACAAAAGAAATAACTATTTACAAAAGAAATGAAACTGATTAATTTTTAACATGGTTGGCTAATCGGCTAGAGAGCCCACTGCTACATATTTGCACACCGCAATACCACACTTCTAACTAAAACAAAAGTTAATCACAGTTCTCTTTTTTGAGTGAGTCACGTGACATAGTTCGATGGGAGGGGGGAAAATTCACAAATAGTATTGCGCAATACTCGGAGCTCTGAAAAGTTGTTTTTTAACAGTCAATGTTAAAGAAGAAAAGTATAAATCTGATGTATCAGTTTTGTTTTTTTTCCTTTACAGACTTCCCCTCAAGCTGTGTACGTCGTCCTCGGTATACAGCTTGCTTTTCTGGGGGGTTGCTTCCTGGTGGGCACAGCAGGGCGTTTGGAAAATTGTTCTCGTGGTTGACCACCTTTCCTACTAGTTGAGGTTGTAGTACTCGTCGGTCGGCCTCTCCTTTGGATTGGTCGAATAGGAGTTGTGTCCTGACCTGTATATGGTTGCAGAGCGGATACATGGTAATTCCCTATGGGAGTAAAAGGATTATCTATAGTACTTAATGTATACGAAACTGGTGATCTCTGTGATAAAATTGTATAAGGGCCATCGCGCCTCGGCATGAATTTGGAAGTTCGGTTTTTACTAGAGTCACTAATGGGGTGGGTATTAACCCATACCTTGTCACCTTGCTTGAGAGAAGGAGCCTTTTTAAATTTTCTGTCTGCATAGCGTTTATGCTGGTCTTGTCTTTCCTCAATTCGATCTCGTACTTGTTTCGTGAAATTGGCAAATTTCTTCAAGTACGGTGTTATTTCAGGAACGAAATTATCATTGTGAACAACGCTTCGGAAATCATGCGCAATATCATCGGTAGTGCGTAGTTCTCGCCCAAACATGAGATATGCAGCGGTCTGGCCAGTTGAATCACATTTTGCTGTGTTAAGGGCAAATCTAATTGTTGGTAGCTTCTCACTCCAGGTAGTATGATCATTTCCAACCAACATGGCCAGACGGGGTTTTAGATCTCTGTTCTTCCTTTCCACAGGGTTTGCCTGTGGATGATAAACCGGAGTTAGGGTTTGTGCGATTCCCAGGATGTAACAAACTTGTTGCATTACAGCGCTTACGAACTGCGGCCCGTTGTCGCTTATTACCTTTCTAGGCAAACCATACCTAAGGAACACTTCCTCTATTAGAGTGATCGCACACTCTTCAGCAGTTGCGGAAGTTAATGCAAATAGTTCCACCCATTTGGTGGCACAATCTTCTATGATGAAGATCCATTTCTTTTCATTGCTTTTAGGTAAAGGGCCGAATAAATCAATTGAAAGGGATTCAAATCGTTGATTATAGATCGGTGTTTGTAATAATCCAGATGGCTTCTGGTTACTAGGTTTATAACGACAGCAATCGGGGCAATTCTTGATATATTCTGTAATATATCTTCGCATACCAGTCCAGTAGTACCGCTTTGCGATTCTATCGAATGTTCTTTCAATTCCGTAATGTCCAGCTGAGGGTGCATCATGATGCTCTTTTAACACTCTTTCTCGCTCTTGAACCGGGACTACTAATTGCGCTTTTTCTGATTCTGTTTCGGGAGAATATCTATATAAAATGCCTTGATTCATCAAGTAACCACGACTACTCCAGTTAGCGAAATTTTCATTCTTATCGATACTTTCCAAAGACTCGATAATTTTCTTTATATCTTCATCATTTAATTGTTCGTCTCGTATTTCTCTTGGACTTCGCGGAGGGATATCTATTGAAATTGAACAAATTTCACATTTTCCTTCTTCGTGTGGACAGAAAGGTCTGGACAACATATCAGCAACAACATTAGCCTTACCAGGCACGTATTCTATCTTCAGGTTGAAGGATTGTACCTGTAGTGCCCATCGCGCGAGGCGACCTGTTGGAGACTTTAAGTTCATTAGCCATCTAAGAGGTTGATGGTCGGTTGCTATAGTGACTTCTTGACCGTCAATATATGCACGAAACTTGTCCAAAGCCCATACGATGGCTAAGGCCTCTCTTTCAGTCGTGGAGTAGTTTCTTTCGGCCTTTGTGAGTAACCTACTTGCATACTCAATTGGATGTTCTTCTGCTCCACTGCCTTGTAACAAAACTGCACCAAGGGCATAGTTACTAGCGTCTGTTCTTAATATGTATGGTTTAGTTGGATCATTTTGACTGAGGATGGGTGGACTCATTAGAAGATGTTTTAGGGTTCTGAAAGATGTTTCTTGTTCTTCTCCCCAAACCCAAACAGCGTTTTTCTTCGTCAAATTAGTCAAAGGTCTAGCAACTTCAGAGAATTTTGGGATAAACCTTCTATACCATGAGCAAGTTTGCAGGAAGGACTGCAGTTGCTTTACATTCTTTGGAGCTGGTATTTCTTGAATTGCAGCAATTTTATCAGGATCAGCTTCAAGTCCTTTACTAGTAATGTAATGTCCCAGATACTTTACACGGTTACAAGCGAAATTGCATTTTTCACGGTTAGCGTGCAACTTAAATTCTCGTAATTTCTTAAAAACTGCACTCAAATTATCTAAATGTTCATTAAAAGTTTCAGACAAGATGATAATATCATCTAAATAGGAAAGGACTAATATGTTCTTTAAGGAATTTCTAAAATTATCAATCATACGTTGAAATGTTGATGGGGCGTTCTTGAGGCCGAAAGGCATTTTCCGGTATCGGAAAGTTCCAAATGGACAAATAAAAGCAGTTTTGTCACGGTCCGTAGGATTTACTTCAATTTGGTGGTACCCATTCCTTAAGTCAATGGTTGACATAAAAGGGGTATGTTTAGCTTCGTGAAGAAGATCATCAATTCTGGGTAATGGGTATTTATCAGTTTTTGTAATAGAATTTAGTTTTCTATAATCTACGCAAAGTCGTACTTGACCATTAGGCTTAGGTACTAATACCACCGGTGAAGCATAAGGAGATTCACATTCTTCTATTGTTCCGCTAGCTAACAACTCGTCTAGCTCTTTCTTCAACATCTCTTTCTTTGCTGGGGACATGCGGTACGGCGGTACTGCGACAGGAGGACTACTTCCAGTGTCAATATAGTGTTGAATTTTGTTAGTCGGTTCTTCCCCTGGTTCAAAGATATCTTCATATTCATTCAATAAATTATTCAGTTCTGACCTTTGTTCATCAGAAAGATGGGCTCCTTCATTTTCTTTTAACATAAGCTCGTTAACTTCAGCAGAATATACTGGATTTTCAGACGGCCTGAAATCATCTTCACTGAAATCAAATTTCTGCTTTGGATTATCATGGTAATACCATATATTATTTCGAATATCCAAAACGATTCCAGCAGTACGCAAAAAATCATTTCCTAACAATGTTCTGTTATTCTTTGCAGTAGGTAACGCAAACAAAGTTATTCGGAAAGATCGTCCTTCAATTTGTACATCTACTTCGGCTGAATAGATTTCAGTTTCTTTTTAGAGACCATCAGCTAACGTTACATTCATACAAGTTTTCTCAAATTCTACACCTCGTTTTGTTAAGAGGTGATATAATGTTTCACCAGCTATAGTGTGACTGGCTCCAGTGTCAGCAAACACTATTCCATTTATTCCATTAATTTTTACTCTTATAAGTGTCGACTGAGGTTCTTCGATAGATAATGACTGAAGGTGAATAGTTTTGAACTCAGCTGAACTTTTCCTAGAAGAGGGGAAACAGGCGGAGCATTTAGCCTTAATAACACCTGGTTTGCCACAACCATAGCAACTAACACGTGGTCGATCTTCATTTTTCGTATAATCTCTCGATGACGCAATTTTAGGATTTTGGGGGTGATTTCTTGAATTTTGGGAAGTATTTCCATGTAGGAATTTAGGAGATTCCTTTCTAACATTTTTATTTTTTACTAGTCTAAGTTCTTCATATGAATCTAGTTTATCGGCAAGTTCAAGAGGATTGTTCCACTCGCTCCAGTAGTCCAAAAAATGATCTTTGTATTCGGGAGGAGCTTTCTTTTTTATTTGATCTGCCAATATTAAATCTTTTAACTCTTCCAACGATGAAACTTTAGATTCTTTAAGCCACCCATCAAAATAGTTTTGCAAATCAAAATAAAAATCTCGCCATGTACTTTCTGGACATTTACGGTGTTGGGCAAAAAGTTGTCGAAACTTCTCAGCACTTAATTTAAAACGTTTTAAGAGAATTTCCTTAACATTATCATAATTCTGAGCATCATCAACTGATTCTTTTGCAATTAGTTTGGCGACATCAGTTGGCAAAAGACCTACAAGATATACAACCCACTTTGGTTTTGGTACCTTCAAAAATGTTAATTGTTTTTCAAATAAATCTAAATATAAGGTTATATCAGCGGTTTTCGGATCGAAATTTGGGATTAATTTGCTTATTTCTAATTTTGGCATGCTTGTGTCTACGGAAGAAAGGGCCATGGTAGGTAATACTGCATCAGGAGCATTACTAGCTTGTGCCTGTAATTTGGTTTTCTCTAGTTCAAATAACCTTTCCTATTCTTTTTCTTTCTGCGCAAAATCTTCTTTTTCTTTCCTGTCCCTTATAATACGATTCAAACATTCTTTAGTAAACTCAGCATCATAATCTGGACTTTCCACTATAGCATTTCTAATGTCTAAAAGTTTTAAATTTTCATCTATTTTTATATCTAATTCACCCGCTAATTCAATTAGATCTTGTTTTTTCCCTCTCGCCATGTAAGACAATATTAAACTGAATTTTAATAATTTAAAATATATCTAAAAATGTGCAGTACGCGAACGTATATAGCCCAAAATATTTATATAAATCACAGAGATCACTTATATATATATTATTGTTATATGTTAAACAACTTAAATTAACCAATTTATTCAATAAACAAATTCAAAACTAAAGTAATAAAGGACATATAAAGGAAATAATAACTCTTTTAACCCCTATTTTCAAATAATTATTTGAAAGTAAATAAGAAATACTCTTCTCGAAACATTTCTGAGTAATTGAAAATACAAGATATTTCAAATTGATGTACAGATTCCACCAAAAATTTTATTTTTAATGCAAATGATAAAAATATAATTATCAATTCAACAAAACAAACAAGATGTCTATTTAATATATCTTTATTATAAACAAATCTGTGTAAAATTCGTTTTATTCAACAACAACAAAAAATTGTTTATTCATTCTTTCATTATTATTATTATGTATTATGAGTTGCTTATTATTTTATAATTCGTAAATGTGTTCAAGAGAAAATAATATTTATTCTATGATCATTTATCAGAAATAAATCTATTCAATAAGATTAAAATATTTATACAACAACCTTTATTTAATCTTTTAAAGTGTCATAATAAATCATAAAGTAAACAAAACTTTTTTCTTTTCGCTTTTACTGAAAGCGATTACGCAATAATAATGAAAGTTCACTTGTTTATTTTTCCTTGCAAAATGCAATGGCGCCGAAAAACAGAAATGTTGTTCTTAATTTATTCTAAGCAACTCGATGCTATGATTTACTTAATTTATTTTTCTATGTTAGAATTATATTAGAATATATTTTATTAAATATCATTACACCATTATTTCAACTTATTTCTTAAGAAATAGCATTCTACATTCTTGTTTAATTATCAAAATTCTTAATATATCAATAAATATGAATCAACAAATAACTTCCAGAGACTAAAGGAAACTGGTATGCAAATATAATAAGATCTGGGTGATCTAAAATTCGCTAATATCAGGATGATCGACTGTTAAACATATCTAGAATTAAGATTCTAAGAAATATCTAATCATTGATTAGGATAATCAATATTTCCAAGTGTTAACTTATTAACACACTCTGTACAATGCCCAAATTCCTTTAGCTCCTGTTCAAACAATCATCAAATAAATATTAAAATTTACTTATCTGTAATTATTTTCCATTCTTTAGCCGCCGACATCACATCGGTAATCCAAGCCCAAACGTTGGGACGCCAATTTAAAACAACGAATGCAGAATACAATGTTCTTAAAATTTAATAAGAAGATGACTTGACTCATTGTCACACTTAAAACATAATTTTTAATTTCACGGACACATTACGATGATACACAGCACACAAAAGAAATAACTATTTACAAAAGAAATGAAACTGATTAATTTTTAACATGGTTGGCTAATCGGCTAGAGAGCCCACTGCTACATATTTGCACACCGCAATACCACACTTCTAACTAAAACAAAAGTTAATCACAGTTCTCTTTTTTGAGTGAGTCATGTGACATAGTTCGATGGGAGGGGGGAAAATTCACAAATAGTATTGCGCAATACTCGGAGCTCTGAAAAGTTGTTTTTTAACAGTCAATGTTAAAGAAGAAAAGTATAAATCTGATGTATCAGTTTTGTTTTTTTTCCTTTACAAAAGTATTTTTAACGTCAAATTTCTGTAGAGGCTTTCGTTGACTAAAGCAAATTATTAAATATCATAATAGATACATTTTAATTTTTTTAATATATTTATATATTTTTCAATTAGAGAAAATCTCTCATTGAATCTATTTTTTTTTTAAATTTAATTATTATACCTACTTCAAAAATTCTTTTATGTGAAAATCCCTTTACATGTCACAAATATTAGTAAAAAAAACAAAAATATGTTAGAGTTACAAGCTTATAAGAAGTTTTTCTCAGAAAAGTACTTTTGGAGCATGGTTGAAATAATGGGATCTCCAAATTAATTATGCGACCTATGAAAAACCCCTTATGAAAATTAAACTGCTGGAAACTATCTAAAATCTGGCTCGTTCTTTTGCCGACAATTTGTTTAACTTTTACTCTATTCAAATGCTCTGTTTTTCAAAGATTGAGCAATATATCTTGCTTTCAGCCTATGCAATAAATTTTATCTTTTGCACATGAACAGTGAAAATGTATTTTATAAAAATGCTCATATTTCATGAGATATTTGTATTCCGATTGCAGTATATTGTTTTAAAAGTGTTTTTCCAACTTATCTGTAAGTGGGAACAATTAAAAAAAAAAAAAAAAAACTGTGTATTATAAATAAAAAACATGTTTTTTTTTTTTTTTTTTTTTTTTTTTTTTTTGTGGATTTTTTAAATAAAAGCTTATATCTCCTTTTTTTTAATATGCTATCATCACACAAATTCATCCAAAAATTGAACTGAATCTACTTTAACATATCCTAAAGTTACCGCTCATTTCGTTTATTTAACGATTCAGAGTGATCACAAACATAATTGATTTTGCTCAGATTGTTATCGGCCCCCTAATTGTTGTCTGAAACCAATTATCACTGAAAATCAAGAAGAAGACCTAGTTCTTTGAATTCTCAATGTTTCAAAACATCTCATTCAGAGATGTTAAAAAAAAAAAAAAAAAAAAAAAGAAAAGAAAAGATAAGAAGAAAAACTGATCATTTGTAAAAATCTTGCTAAACTTTTGAGCAGGAATGCATGTTAAAAATTTATTCAAAAGTCTGAGATACTTCTATTGCATTTGTTGTATTTTCTAAAAAACACAAATAAAAACTTTATATGAAAACAAATTTAAAGAAAAATATATTTATCAAACACGAAGCAATATATTAACATAAAAAATAATAAAGTTCCTGTAATCAACAGTATTAAATTTAGATTTCTATTTAAAACAATAATGTCAGTTTAATTCATCATTTGTAGAATTTTAATTACAATATGCGAAATTACTATTCCAGTATTTCCAAACAAGACTTTTAAATAAATGGTTAAGAACTTATTAAAATTCTCTCTCTCTCTCTTTTTTTTTTCTTTGTTTTTCCCTTTTTAATGCATATTTGAAGCAAAAAGTAATTACCAGAATTTTATCTCTTTTTATGACACTTCAATTAAATATGACTATAAACGAAAGAAATAAACGCTGACGATGAAGATAAAATCAACGACGATGTGATTTTATGCTTCTATATCAGTTGATTGAAAATAAACTCTTAACAACTGTATTCGTAAGCGATTTTATTACATTTTTGTTATGGCTTGTAAATCTTTAATCGTAAAAACTTGTTTAAGCAAATTCATAGATTAAAGTGAAAACGAACTAAATATTGAATGCCTTTTTCTCTGCATTTTCATCACTAAAAATGCATTATAAAGCTAACTGTTAAGTTATCTTCCCCCAGAAAAAATAATAACTTTCAATACACATCATAAAGTGTAAGATAATATATTCTTATACTGTTATATTGAATTGTGTTATCTTTTAGTATACAAAATACAAATGCAATTTTTATTTATTTTATTTTTTATATTTGTTTGCTATTTCCAATTTTATCTACACGAATTTTGAAGTCATTTTATTAAATTTGTATTTAAGTTTTAAAAATATATGACTATACTTAAATATATATATATATATATATATATATATATATATATATATATATATATATATATATAATGGTAACACCCAACTTAAAAGTGTCATTTTAAAATAGTATATTTATACTTTTAATATTAGGTTGTGATTATAAATATTTAAATTAAGAAAGTTTGTTTTTTTAATTTTTTCAGTTTTGTTTCATTTAACTTTTAATAACATTCCTAAAAGTGAGATTTTGTGAAAGACTTTTGAAAGCCAAATTAAATAACAAATTTTAAAGTGTCTAAAAGCATCAATTTTTGTGAAAACTATAACTATGTGTAGTTTTATTATTCTTGTTTAAAGAACATTGATATATATACTCTTTTTTTTTTCACTGCAGACAACCAAAACTATTCATTTTTAATTTTTGAAAAAACTATAGTATGTATTTTTTTGAAGTGTCATAAACAATTAAGAGCATTTAAATGATATAATACAAGTTCCGTGTAATTTAGTTTGATTTTTTTTTTTTTTTTTTTTTTTATGTTTCATTAAGTAATAGGTTTAGTTCCTATCAATATTTTAGTTTTCTACTTAAATTTGAAAAAGTGGCAATGGTTGTATTTAGTTGAATTTTTAGGTATTTGGAAGGTAGCTGCCTTTCGGAAAAGGAGGAAAGGTTTATTTTTATTTTTCGCACCTTTGTCGGCGGCTTTTATGAAACAATTCAGATATTTTATTAGTATAGAGTTTTTTAGAGTTTATTCGCCTATTATAATTGACGTTTTATTTTAGAGTAAATGAAATTTCTTTTTAATGATTTTATGTTTCATGCTATATACTTTTAAAGAAAAAGAATTTTAATCCATGTGCAGTGTTATGAATTATGTCAAGTGTTATTTTTGGTTATACGTTAAATTAAAGCCAAAAAAAAAAAAAAAAAAAAAAAAAAAATGAAGAAGAAGAAGAAGAAGAAAGGAAAAAAAATCAAGTGTGAACTTTCTCCTTTTTTTCAATTCCTGCTACTACAACAATTTATAAAAAAAATATATATATCAATTAAATATATTATTTACATTATCCGAATTTTTTAAAACTAAAAGTATTTTTAGATAGCTCACAGTAGAATTCTTTTTTTATTGTTATTCGTAATTCTAGTATTTAAATGAAATGCGAATTATTTTTTTAAAAAATTGGATTTTCTTGCGTTTATGGCGGAAACCTGTCAGTTTTCGGCTGCATTTTAAGGTCGATGGCTTGTAATATGAACATTACTGTGCGGAAAATGACTTATTAAGGAATGCTTGAATCAGTCCTATCACATGTTCAGTCGGGTTTCCGCCAAGAACACAAAACTTTCTAAGAACATTGCTGAGATACGCAAGATCCAGTAGCAGAACTTTTTCTGTCAATCTGCGACAACTATTTACGCTTTAGAAAATAATCTACAGCATAATTTCACAATGAGTTACGGGAACAAAATACCAGATTCAGTAAGCATATTTTTATCACAAGTTTGCATTTATCTAATGTTAGATATCTTAAAGATATATATCTGTTAGATATGTCAATCATTGTAGTTATATAATTTTCATTACATATAGCTAGATAAAGAGTTAGCATTAGCAATTATCTTTCATATTGTATAAGAACTACTATTTTGTTTATGGTTTTGTTCATACTGACTCTAGTAAAATACTTGCAAGAGACTCTAAACATTGAAATCAAAGCAATTTTCTAGGTTCTTAAAAATAAGTATATATTGTCTCAAAATAGCCCCGAAACAATATATACTTATATTTGAAAACCCATGTACTCATTTTTGAGTATACTGACATGCTCAAAAATGGGGTTGACCAATTAGAATCCCAATATCCCCATGTTTAGCATGTCATTGTATTCAAAAATGAGTACATGAGATTTCAAATTTAAGTGTATATTGTTTCGGGGCTATTTTGAGACAATATATACTTATTTTTAAGAACCTATTTTTTACAGTGCAATTACAGTTTGTTCGTCATTACCATCTGTACATCTTAATTGCATTTTGCTCACCTTCTCAATGACCGAGCCCCAACTTTCACAGAAAACTTGTAATACTGGAATTGAAACAGTATTTAACTCATTACGCGCAAAAGCTCCCGCTGCAGGAAAATTTAATTACGATTTTTTTTCTCTACAATAATTAAGATAAATATATATTTTTATTTTTCACATTGACAAGTGAGAGGTAGTAAGCAATTATACTTTTTTTTTTGGTTTTGGAATCTAAGTAAATTGGTTTAAAAAGAACATTGAGATTTATGTTGCAGATGGAGATTTGAAATCGTAAGAATTCCGCGAGCCGTTTGATAGTCGATCGTTCGTGGAGGGGGGGGGGGGAATAATGAATAATTTTACTTCTTTATAGGTTCTAGAATCTAATGAAGCATCTTTCAAATGCATATTGACATTTATGCTGTGGATGGAGAAAGCATAAAAATTACAACGCTTTGATTTTGTGGAACGTTCAATCACCGATCGTTAGCGGGAGGGTGGAGGGGGAGATTAAAACAAATATAAGTGAGCTATTGAACAATTCTACTTAAGTTCTAAAATCTAATTAAGTAAGTTTTTAAAAATAATATTGATATTTATGTTACTGATGGGGAAAAAAATGGAAATCGCAAGGATTTCCTGATCTGTTTGATAGCCGGTCGTTAACAGGGGGTAAGAGGAAAGGGTCACAAAAAAAATTATATGAGTGAGAAATATTGAACAATTCTACCTCTCTATAGGTTCTAGAATTAAATAAAGCGTGTTTAAAATGAATATTGACATTTATGTTGTGAATGGTGAAAGAGAGAAAATCGCTATCTTTCCTGCTAAAATCGGGAGATTTGGAATTTCTGCATAATGCTGATTTGGAAATAATCTGCAGACTAAAAAAAAATCTGCGACGTACGTCGCGCGTCTCACACTTTCTGCTGTGGGGGAAAGATGGGATCTAACCAAGATACTCTCGTTGACCAGGCTTAGAAGAACCTCTCAGCTAAGAAGAACGAAGCTAACTTTTCTTACATTATAGAATATACTATTTAAAAATTTTTGAAATGCAATATACAACCATAAAATATCTCTAATTTTTCATTAAGTTACAGAAAACCGAAACATTGTTCAATGTCTTTTTACACGCATTTCAAAAGGTAGTGAATTAAATCTTTAATTTATAAAAGACTTTTCTAACTAAAATTATCTATTGCAGATGTAATCTAAACCCTGAAAATATTTTTTTACCCTTTAAATTTATTTATATAAAGTTTTAAAAAAATACTAAAGAAAGTTTAAATTGAAAAATCTCTAGTTAAATATAAAGCTTCGTGAGTTTCGAGAAATTCAAAATCATTGAGTTATTTAAAAATAATAAAACTGCTCGTCATGAAAATTGCCACCAATACCATTTTGATAAATTCTTATGTAAAAAGTCCTCCTGAATCCGAATATGACGTCCATTTTGCCGTATCAATGACCGTTTTTTAGGGATAGGGACCGTTTTTTCTCGGTACACCATCCCCTCCCCCAATTTTTATCACTTTTCGGTAATTTTATGGGTATAAGTGTGATTTTTTAAGGAGGGGGGATTATTGTGACTGTTAAATATCTTCTGGAGGGCTACAGATTTGGAAAATTTTAAAATGTCAACACTTGCGGCAAGGGGAAAATTTAGGGGGGGGGGGATGTGCAACTGAAATTACGCATTACATTCTTATTTTTTTTAATCTATTAAATCTATTTATTTATTAAATATTATACTTTTTTTGTTTTTAAGTGTTTAATTAATTCTTTTTCCTTCTCCAAATCAAATTCATAGCCATAAAATTACCGAACAGTGATAAAAATTGGGGGAGGGGATGGTGTACAGAGAAAACGATGGGTGACTGGACAAAATGGTAGTCATATTTGGGTTCAGGGGTCATTTTACATAAGAATATGTAAAAACAGTATCAGAGGCCAATTTTTTTTTTCTTTTTCAGCGCAATGTAATTTTATTTAAAACTTTTAGTGTACGAAGCCTATTTATAAAATACATTTTCTATGGCATTAAGTATTGCAACAATTATTTAGACAGTAGAAATACTTTTACTAAACTTTTATTAACATACACTGTTGTCAGAAAATTAAAAATATTTCTTGTTTATGCTATATTTTCCAAAAATATACAACAAAATCAAGCAAATTATAAATGCCATAAGAAGTGCTTTTTATATATATTTTTTATGGTAATAAATCTTTTTAAAAATATTAGAATACGATTTTTAACTTCTGAAAGCAGTTTCGTATTACATACGCTTTGTATTAATTTTAAGTGGCCACATATATCAAACACGATTTCTCATTATTCTAGGAAAAATTTTGATGAATCTGTGTTTAAAGATTTTCAGTGTAAAGAAGTATCTTACATGGATAATTTGTTGGATAAGGAAGCGTAATAAAGAGTAAACTATATCTCTTTTAGGACCAAAAAGTATAATATGTTTTCAGGAGAATTCTTTTGTCTGTAATTGCAGTCTTGCTTTTATCTTTGTATTCAAGAAAATCATTGAACAGAACAGTTAAAAATATTGTTAAATGTACAGAATTTTTTTTACCGACGTAAGTTTATTATAATTTAGTAATCGGTTAACGAGTTTTGTCTTTATATCTTTATGTGATAACCAGTGGCGGCTCGTAAATGGAATTTTAGTGGAACTGCATTTAAACGTCTAGAAATAGTACATTAAATTGGTATGCATATTTTTAAGTGTTTGATTCACTTATTTCAAAAAGTTATGTAGATTTGGTGACATTTTAATAGTCAATTGCATAAATATTTCTTTGTGACAACTGACTGCTACCTGCTTTCTCGGATGGTTAGAATCAGTTTGATATCACAAAAAAGCTCAGTCCTCTGGTTGAATGCTGAAATATTAGCATATGTACGTTGTATTTCCAAATATTCGAATCAACCTTTAAGAAATAAATATTTCATTTTGATGCGCTTTATGTTTAGATGCAGTACCTCAAAAGCGTCATTTTTAAGCATATTCTGGAGAAAACCGAGATCTGTTGTTATTGTTTTTTTTTTTTTTAACTAAAGGGTAGACGAAACAAAGACTTCCCCTATCGAAAACAATATTCTCTGTATTTCTCTGAAGGAAATCAGTTCACTTTTCTGGATTATGATACAAAGAAATTCGTTTATTTAGAAAAATGTCAGTTTCAAAAAATTTTGTTACGTGTTACCGACTTGATACTAGTCAATGTGAAACAAATTTAGTATTCGAAATACATGGAATAGTTACTCAGTGTGTCACAAAAATTGATGACTAAAGAAGGAGCATTCTGAATTTGGAACTGATGGTTTTGGATATGACGCCTTCAAATATTTCATAAATTCGCCCTTTTGTATTCATGTCCAATCCACATCCATACACTATATTTTGTGCTTATTAACTTTGGAAAAAAATTTCAAACTTTAATAATTCTAAAATCAGCTTTATTTGACTGAGCACTGCAAAGCTCTTTTACATTCATTTCTATATGCGCAGTTTTACACATTTCGATGTCCAAAAAGCTGTTGGGTCGCGGTAGCCTAGTCGGTAGAGCGCCGTAATAGGAAGATTGCGGGTTCGGTACTTGAGCCGGCCGAAGACCGTCGTATACACTAATGGTGGCTGGTGCACGTAAAATCTGTCGTGGCCGCAATGTCCTCCATGTTTCCATCAAAAATTAGACATCTGGGGGTCACCGAAGCGGGAGAGCCATCCCTTCCGTGGAGGATCAAAATTGCGACGGCATGTTTCCGGACCACCCTTAGGGGGGGAGTCTCAGACCGTGGGAGAGTCTCAGACCGTGGGAGAGTCTCAGACCGTCGTCAATTGCCCACCTGCGCAGCAAAAGATCCAACCATCCATCCATCCAAAAAGCTGTTTTTATATTCCCATAGCGATTAATCTTTGTTTTATAGATGTCCACAATCCTTTATAACCTACATTTTATATAATATTTTTTTTCAGTTTAGAAATCGTGATTAATCAAATAACTAGAGTAAATGTCTCTGTTAGCTGTTATATAACTAAAAGAAAATCTCTCATTAACTTGCAGACTATTTTTAGATGAACAGTCGCCAACAAAAGTATCTGAACACTAGCAAAGATACCTATATAAAAAAAGTAGAGTTAATACTGTTTTGTTAAAAAAATCCTTGTCGAATCATGTTCCTAGACTGACTAAGAACATGATTCGACAAGGATTTATTTAACAAAACAGTATTAACTCTACTTTTTTTATATAGGAATTTTTGCTAGTGTTCGGATAATTTTGTTACCGGCTGTATATAATAGGATTTTTTCGAGCAATAATATTTTTCAAATAATACATTAAATATTTATTAAAAAATAATCTGGTGTGTCACTCGACGACTTTCTCTTGCCCTTCACCATAAAGACAGTATGACAATTAAGAGATAACACACTCCGCAACACCCCTGGGTACAAAGTTAAATCATATTGTTCGTGTGGCAACACAATAAACTCCACAAGATAAATGTTAAGTTCTTGTAGTTATTTGTTTTTAAGTTTTTCTGATAACATACACACATAGGAATCATCTGCTATGTCAACGCCTTGGCGTCTAAACAGTTTCATCGACATAGTGAAATGTAGTAAAACAGCTCCGGGAATTTCATTTAATAAAAAAGAATGCTTTTGCTTAATTTTGATTATCCTTGTATGTTATAAGTAAATTATATATGCATCGCATTATGTGTTTAAATTTTGTCCTTTTATGGAAACTTATAACGCATCCTAAAATGCATTCGCACAATTTCCAGGTATATATCCAACTTCGCCAAGATCTTTTGGGTACCTCTGTAAACGAATGGTTAAACATTTGGATACATAAATTGTACTGCATTGTTCTACACAAAACATGATTCTATGTATAAAATATATTTTTTCATTTCATTTTATTTAGTACAGTCTATGGATGTTACTCCACCTACCAGAAATTTCACTCATGGACATACTGTATTTAAGTTTTCTTGGATGTCCCTCTACAATAAATAATTGCTGAATATAAACGAAAGGTTTTGTGTAGCATTCCTAAATAACGTAGATTTAGAAAACCGAGTTTGGTCTTCCAGCTCATGGTTGTTCTTGAAATATACTGATAACTGACACACGGACACATGCAGAGAGAAACCAACCTTTAAAAACCTGTTCTTCAGATTTAAAGAAACCTCAAAACGTTTAAATATAATAAAAATTACTTTCAAAAACTTGACTCTAAAACAGATCTTTCTCTACCATGTATGTGTAAGAGAAAGTAAAAATTTTTAAATCAAACAATATCAAGGATCCATATAAAATCTTTCTTTCTCTTTATATATAGATATATATATATATATATATATATATATCTTTAAATAACAAATATTTTGAGTCGAGGCACGTTATTTCCAATCAATCAGAAAAATAGCATTGTTATACAATTTTATCTAGAACAAATTCAAACAATCAGTTCATTTAAGAAACGTTTTTTACGTGGAGTGAGTAGCTTTTTTTTTATTTTTTAACTATATGTAAGAGATTACGTTCAAATGCATTTCTTTCAAAAAATAATATTTTAATATTGTATAAAATTCACATAAGAAAAATTATATTTCCAAGTTCAAGTTTTAAAATGTATTCCTTACAACAACTATTACTTTTATTTTATACATTTCTGTACCTTTATCTGTTCACTTCGACTTTTACATTATCTATACCTTATCTGAGTAGTTTAAAAGTTTCATTATAAAATTATATTATAATAAATTTTTCATAAGCTTAAATCTTTAATTTTTTTTTAATCCTAGGCAATTACAAAATATTTAATTCTAAAATATAAGATTAGAATATGCTACAAATAAAATTTAAATACGACATAAATGATATGATATTCTACAAAGAATTTATTTTAAACAAATTATAGTAGTTTTCTGTTTCTTTTTTATAAAGATCTAGTAGAATTGTTTTAAGGATTCAACATGCTTGGCTCATTTACCGTATGATATATAAACGTAAGGATATTTTCACAAAGCCATTCACTAAATTTCTTTAGCTTTCTTCGAAATATCTGTACTGATAAGTATAAAGGATTCTTGATTTTTCAGGAGACGAAAAATAAAGTTAAACTAACTAAAAACTAATCAGAAGAATCGATTAGGAAAAAGGGATTATGTTGATTTGTACGCTTTATACCATTCAGTGATTGTTAATATTTATTTAATAAAGGGAAAAATTGAATTAAATATTTTATACAAAGATTAATGTTAAATTTCTCACTTGAATCTTTTTTTACCAATGGATTTTTTCAAAGACAAAATGACATGGATTTAAATCCTTTATACCAAACGATAGAGAATTTTTTTCTGAGTCTGACTATGTTTTTAACTCAAAATCGGTATTTTTGGACTTAAATCCTTTATAATTATCAGTACAGATATATATTGTGAATCCAGATCATTTATTTCATGTACCGCGTACACTGTATGTTATATCACACAACAGTATTGATGCAGCTTACCATGTAGGAAAATAACAAAACCATGAAGTGAAATTTTACCAGGTATACATGTGTAACCATAGCTTAACTTGTAATGTCACACAGTTACAGCTAGTAATATTTCTGTGCATAGTTGTGGCAACTAGGATGCCGCACTAATGTTGTGTCATATAATTTGTATTGTTGTGTCATATAAATTTTACAGCGTATGATGGATACTAATTCTTTATGTTGCAGTTCAAATGTGTTATACTTTCATTAAAAACTCATTTTTAAAATTAA